>JABUQX010068526.1:7500-47455 GCA_015478945.1 Trachelipus rathkii | reverse complement strand
GAATGAGATTCCAGAATGTCTAACGAAGAAGTAAAAGTGTTTCAATGATCTTGAGACATACAAGATGAGGCTATAGGCATAGTAGAAGGATCAGAAGAGGCTTCCTTTTCGGAACGTTGGACAGTGCCTGTTCCAAACCTGAGGAAAGTGATAGTATAAGAATAGAGAGATAGTTTGAACGAGGGGTGGGTCAGCTCAAAACTCGGAGGAAGCAATACTGGCACCGCCTTCCTAACGATATTAATCTCAGAGCCCATGACACCCGATCAAATAATCAAGCAAAGAACTAGGACACCTTGAGTGGAGAAGGAGGAGGGAGGAGAGGATGCCAGAATCGTCCAACGTTGAGTTAGAGGAGAAATAGCAGCCAAGAGATTGGCCTATTTCAGTTGGAAGTAGCAACAGAGCCGATCAGATCAAAATAAGAGGAAAAATGATTTAGCAGAAGTATGAATGATAGAGTATTTTGCCAAGAGCCATAACAGAATTCAATGTCATAGGAGGAGCCAACGGATTAGCGCACTTTTTTGATGAAAGCCCCGCTTTGCTCGTCGAAGATATCCTGCACATTCTAGCGATTGAAAAGTGAGAGTGATTAGGAGAACGGAGAATTTTTCCCACTCCCATACGCACTGTCTTAGTCCTGATGGCCAGAGAAACAAGCATACGAACCAGGATTATGAGGAGAGAAGATTTAGTCGAAGGAAAGACATATATCCTGCTTCCCACAATCAAAAAACATTACATTACAAGGGCACCGTCACTGCTCTCATACAAAGCTCCGAAACTACACAGCCATCCAATTCTATATCATCGTCTAAAAGAACGCAACCGCAAGCAAACGCCCATAAAGACCCCACACCCCAATAAAAGCCCACAATCCAAAGTCAGAAAAAACGAAAATCTACCGAGGCCACCCACACTCATGAATTGGACGCAAAAACTCATCTAATACGGATATAGTTCTACAATCGACCATCTGTTCACGATCTTCAATACAAAGTCAACAAATTAACGCAGCGACACGTCCAGACATCGTCATAATTT
Source organism: Trachelipus rathkii (assembly GCA_015478945.1). NCBI lineage: Eukaryota > Metazoa > Arthropoda > Malacostraca > Isopoda > Trachelipodidae > Trachelipus > Trachelipus rathkii. The sequence continues at coordinate 46,408 of JABUQX010068526.1, read as the reverse complement.
CTTATAACTACAAAAACGAAAACCGAACGGAACGATAAGAAAAGATTAAACTACACTACACAGTCTTCACAGAAAAATATGCACTCCATTGGCCCGACAACACGATCGGAGTTGTAGATCTTGACTTAGTTGCTCTAATTCGGTTGAAACTGGGAATGACCCTCCTCCCCCACATAAATCATAATGAGAGACCCAACCATCAGGTTTTACAGGAAACCCCAAATAGAGGACCTCGTTTTGGATTAAGATATAGTAACGTTCCTGTAGTAAGATATTCATAGGAGGCGTGAAAATCTCTATTAGGAGAACAGTAGCAAGCAGAATTGTAGTAGAAGGAGAAAGATTTTAGCCACAGAACATCGAAGTTAAGATTCGAGATTCTTAGTTGTTACAGGTGTTAATACATAGTAGTGAAACCCACCCTTCGGAATTATGAAAAAAAGTTATAGTGCCACAAAGTATTAAAAGATGATTCTTAGCATTGAGTCAGACAAGAGCAAAATTTAGGTTGAGTTTAGTATTGTATCTGTTGGGATGAGCTATCGTTTTCAGACACACTCACAAGACTACACAATAAAAAAAAACACAAAAACACACGAAACCACACCACAAAAAACACCTTGACAACACAACAACCACACTACAAACACAAAACACGTTATATTAACAAGCCAATTGATTCAACATATCAAAACATAGCCTCCAACACCAAGCAGACAACCACCAACATACACCACCAAAACCAACGCCTTTAGGGTTGTCACTCAATCCCAAATAACAATCCAGGACGCGGCCCAAAAAAAATTAAAAGCATCACACACCAATCCAACAACCAGACACCCAACACGCCGGACAAACACCACACCAAAAACACACAACGCTACAAAACAACGCACAACTAAACACAACTACCTCACCACCTGAACACCCGACCAACACACAATACCCAGGAACAAACACCACCGTACCAATTCACCCAGCCACACACACAAAACACCACCCGCAAAACAAATCACCCACACACCACCCAAATCATACCACAACACCAACCCGGCACCCAACACACGCCACAACAGACAAACACCCACAACACCACCCACCACCCACAAATAATACAAATAACCCCCAAGACGCCAAACAAACCCTGCAACACCAACACGAAAATACAGAACACACATACACCAAGAAACCACCAGCACCGACACAAAACCTACGCACAACCACCAACCAACAACCCCACCCACTAAAACAAACACCCGATCTTTCCACTGCATCACCTGCCATACACGGCCGTTGCGCTTTCATACGAACTGCTAAATTCCAGCAATCAACAGGAAAATGGACCAACATAAGGAATACGAAATTCCTTACGTTTTGTAAGCATTTCTAAAGATTGAAGGTTTAGCAAAAAACGCAAACTCAGAGCATTTTCTTACGTGTAAGCACCAATGCAAATAAACGAAAACGCCTATATACAATCAGTATCAAAGACATGGGAAACATCAGACAAATGGCATAGATAGCGTCGGCGGTGCGCGGACCACTTTAGTATACTGTCTTCACCGACTCATCCCTAATGCACTTTTTGGAAATTTTTTTTTTTTTTAATCACGGCCCTATAGTCGGGCAGACAGCACACAAAAAAAATAATAATGTAATTCTAATAATAAATTTTATTAAAGTTTGCAATAACGCCCAGAGTCAGCTGACCGTGGAGGGTGAAGCGACACTTGAGGTGACATCGACCATCTGTTTAAATTCGTCTTTTAGGTGTAATTCTCAATTTTATATTTAATTATTTACCTTAATATAATAATTATTATCTAAAAATTACTAATAGTATAAAAATTGCAATAATATAAATAAAATACGAATATAAATAATGGTGGTCCGATTCACCCCTTCCTCCAAAAATTTGACACTTTTTTGAACTGTTGTTATTATTAAAATTTCATTTTTAAAAAAAATTTTTCACTTAAAATATATAATTTATTACATTTTAAATTAATTACGTAATAAAAAAGTGCAATTAATAATACGTAAAATACGAAAAACAATGGGGGTCCGAGCCCACCCCTCCATCAATTTTTACGCGGGGTGACGGACCAAGTTAAGGCCCCGTATTTTTTGCCCACTCAATACTCTTGGATCAAAATTTACTTTTCAGTTAAGCAATACAACTCGAGTGTACTCCACTGAAAAAATAATTAAAATCATCCACAATTTATTATTTTATAACAAGTTAAAAAAAACCACATTTTTCAAAAGGAAGTCATTGAAGAAAATTTTGAAATTATTTTAACATTTTTAAAATATAAAAACTTTCGAATAAAATATGATCTAAATAAAATTGTAGTACTACCGACGGGCTATAAAATGAGCGAAAATATTTATTTTTTTTTTTATTTTATTTTATTCATTATTAGGGACCGAATCACCCTCCTAAAGAGGCGGGCCCGGGTCACCCCGCCCACGCTATAATATATAATATTTATAATATAATGGTATAATATTATTATTATAATGGATTATATAATATATATAATAATATATAATATATATATATATATATAATATGATATATAAATATATATATAATCCGTTTCTCATCAAACGCGATAACGCCCCCTTGTGGCGCTGGAGCTAGGAGGGCAAAGGCCTTAGGAAAAAAAATGGGGTGATGTCTAGGGGGCGCATGCTGTTTTATTCATTACTCAATATTGTTAAAATTCACTGAAATTAAAACCATACATACTACACAAATCGATTATCTTTATTGAGTACATCTTTTCTCAATATTTCTGCCCGTTTCTTGATTGTATAAAATTTTATTTTATATTACATATATTTATACTATTTATAATATATATATATATATATATATATATATATATTTATATAGATATATATAATATTATATATATACTATATATATATATATATATTATATCATTAGTGTTTTTAATTTTGGATAAAGTAAAAACGACAATTGGGGTCGTTGAAAAATAATGATTTTCAAAGTGGGTGGTAGACGAAATTGCTGAAACCTCTGATATATATATATATATTAATATATATTAATAACATACATATATACCTATATATATATATAATATATAATATATATTATATATACTAATATTAATATATATAAATAATGCAAAATAACAACATGATGTTTGAATTTGAAACTTTTAATTATTTTTGGAAAGGGTGAAGCTACCCTTCTCGAAATTCGTACGAGTCATTAGAAGAATTTAAATCACTCATCTGATAGCATGATGCTGAAAACCTCGTTCTATTCAATCTAGCTTTCCCGGAATGGTTTGATAGCTCACAAACTTCAAATAACAACAACACTTCTCGCAGCAATGTGGAACAGGTACGTGAATATTAATACTATAATATATATATATACTATATAAATACTATATTAATATATTATATTATACTAATTATATTATCTAATAAATAATTTATTAAATCATACCACATAGTAACCATTTGTTAGTTTCAGTTAACCTCACCAAAACAACACCCCAAACACACACAATCACACACACAGACAACCCTAAACCCACAGTGTTAAAGATAACAATATATATTATACAATAACGCCTCAACCACCAATATCAAACCCGGCGATATAAACAAATACAACTACACATATACACTATAAACCAAAACTTATCCTAATACCTAAATAATAAATCCACAACCCACACAACTCAAGCTACCACCACTCACAATCATATAATTATTTATATATATATATATATAATAAGTATACATCATAGTATATACTAAGTAATGAGTAAATATGTTCGAAAACTCAATTCTAAAGAACAAAAATCGGTGGATCGGTTAAAACGCGTACCTGACAAGAATTTTCTAGCAGGAGAGACACGGAGAGATAACACGTACTCATCAAAGTGTCACACGCCACAGATGATCTCATAGACGTGCCATAGACCCAGACAATAACCACTAGCGACGATAACTACAACTACTCACACATAATACCTGATACCCGATCCCTCAACAAAATCACCAATACACACGATAACCATCACCGGTACTCGGAGATGCCATCCACTAGTTAGACTCATAATAATGTATCTAAAATGATTTTCATAAAAAATACTAACATGATTGTAGGTAATTATTATACTATAACTGCTATTTCCAGCCCTATATTTAGTATTATTGATTCAACAGATGTCCTTGACAAAATGTCCTATTTCAATATAGTTCAATTTTTTTCTACACAAAGTTCGTATAGATCATTTAAGTATTCCATTCATTCACTTTAGCGAAAGTATCTATAAAGAGTGAGCAGCCTAAACCTCTCATCCCGTATTCTTAAATTAAGCTGAAAAATAAAAATTTGTTTAATCGTAGCATAACATAAACAAATTCTTATGTCTAACGAAATGAATCTCCTGAAAAGAATCCTGATAAGAGATCATACACAAATATATATTTAAGGCCAGAAGGAAGCTTCTATCCGCAGATTTGTTTCACTAAAAAATCACCAAATAATTATATTCTAAAAAAAAAAATGATAACGTGCATGTCATGAGAATGTCTTATTACGTAAACAAAACATTTATTACTATGCTCTCCTTATAGAGTTATATAAAAACTTCCAATATTCTTTTTCATTTTAATCCTTCCAAGGTAATTACTTAATTATGCGCCTATAGTCCAGATTATCTTTAAAGTTAGTATGAACGAGTTTATCACACAGAATGATATATATCGTAAGAATTGCTTATCATAATCAAAATACTATCAAATAACATGTACTCCAAACATAAACACGCAAACCTTGAAGGACAATAAGAAACGACGACCCACACCCAAGATACACCAAACGAAATACAGAGCAAAACAGATTCATCTACCGAAACAAAACTCTCAACCCTAACCTACCACTCAGTAACCCTACACCGAAGTTAACAAGACTCTTTCTATAGTAACTCATTAACTACTAAACACACCATATGTGGCTGGCGAAACGAAACCCCGTTAAACTAAAGCCAACACTAAAGTACAAACACTCAACCTACACTAGTCAACCACCTAGCGCCATTTATAAATTTATTCCCATCAAACCTCAAATTCTTCGATGTCTAATAATCTGGAATGGCTCCTAAATTACTTCCTCCCCACTATGATCGATACTAGCTCCAACGACACCTGCACCCAACGTATTATAAGTCAAATATCATGTAACAAAACCTATATCCTAGTGTTTCTATTTTCAACTCATCTGTAATATATTAAATTCTTTTTCTTAGATTCAAAATTCAAAAAACTTCTAAGATTGTCACAAAAGTAAATTATTAGGTTTTAAAAAAAATTCGTTATAGTGTAAGCTTCTGGCCATAAATTCACCTTCACTCCTTAATGAATTTCAAAAACTTTTTCATTTAAACATGTCGTTTCTGAAGCTTAAAATTTTTTGAAAATTAGTAAGACACTCTATTCAGTATAATATAGATACTCTTGATTCAAATATATTAGAAACTCCCCTCTTTTTTCTTTAAAACAAATAATTTCAGTTTTTTTGTATTTTTCATATTTATTTTTTTTTTTTAAGTAATATTTTGCTATGAATTAAAAGAACTTATATGAAGAGATGTAACATCAATCTGATGTCCATGCAACTAATTCACCTATCAATTAGATTGGATTGATTTCATTAGGTACTAGAATGATTGAAGAGATGAGAAGTCAAACTCTGTTGAATCAGTCTATCAAGATAACTTTCTTACCTCGTAGTGAAGCTGTCTTAAGTTCATACGTCCAGTAGGTGTAGAGCGTGTCCAATTTGAACAGGACTACCGACTCTGCTATTAATTTTTTTTTCTAATTACGAACTCCTAATTCTGAGATATTATATATTCAAACTGCTACTAGGCTCTAATCTTTTGCCTTAAGATGTCTGCTCTTCTTTTTAATCTTCTCTCTATCACGTTATTTGCTTCTAACACTATATCTGTGACTCTTTTTATACATACATACTCTCCAAAGCCTTTCTTAACCCGCTCTGCGTCTACTACATTCTCTCTCTCTTCTCTATCTCTACATATACGTTTTGTTCTCTCTCTCATTCTACTACACAATAAATGCGTCTGCATCTATCTCTATAATCTGAACTCATCATAACCTTACTGATTTTATGAAATCTAACTTAATTTTCTATTCTGAAAACGACATGAAAAAAGATATTGGTAGCCTTCATAACAGATTTTGATAAAATTACAGCAAACTCAATCAAAATAACTCGTATCATCAGATATCATAACAATAAAGAAATTATTTGTTGGTTCTCTTCTAGGCAAAAAACAAACAATTTACAATACTCTCAACTGCTCTTCTTAACTCTATGACTTTCTCCACTAAGGCTTTTCTCTTATAGCCCATTTCTCGTTTGCATAGCACTCTCTTCGCTCCATAAGAACAAACTCTTATAGCTATTCTTCAAGAAATCGTTCGCCTGTCCAATCAACTCGACTCGCGAATTCTCAGCAACCTGTTATATGGCATCAGCTTTTGCAGAAAGTTAGAATACAGCACTTTACTGATAAACTTCAAGGATTTGGAGGGTCTCTATCTATTAACAGGAAGTAATAATGATACTGTGTTCTTGTCTAGAATCATTTTATTTTTGGAGACTAATAAAAAAATGAGGAGAGATTATTTTCTCCTCTCTTCTTCCTCTACTGTCCTCTTTTCTTCAACATTTCAGTGTTGTGGTGTTCCTTAGTGTTCCACTACTTTCTACTCTCTCTCTCTTCTCTCTCTCTTCTATCTATATCCTATTCTCTCTTTTCACAACTCTCTACTACTATATCTATCTACATATATTCTATTACTACATCTCTTACTTAATTCATTACTCTCTCTACGACTCTCTACTATCTCTTACATACTATCTCTCCTATACTATCATACTCAATCACTACTTACCGCATTAACATACCAACCTAAAAAACCCCCCCCCTCATCTACTATCTCTACATCAACTCAATCTACCACTATATAATAACACATCTACACTAACATCATCATCATCTCCATACACACTATAAACTCCTAAACTTATACATCCACCCTCACTCAGCTTCTACTCACCTCTCATCATCCCCGCATCTCCTCACCTACTTCATACACCCACTACACCAATCCGCATTCAATTCAATTAGACATCACTATTTTCAGTACAATTATCACGAGATTACCCTATACATCCACAACATCACCTTCCCCTTCCCTACCCCTCACTCACAACACGCTCACAACACTAGCATTCAGTGCTAACTCTCTTCCACCCACACTCCCCAATAACTCATACTCTCACAGACCAGCCCATTAACCATTCCCCAAACCAACACACCCGCTATAAGAACCAAAATCACATACCTCTCACCACAACTACGAAAACAGTATTAAACACAAACCCCAAACCTCACACACTACACACTCCCTACCCACTCTTCTCTATCTTCTCTCGTTCTCTCTCTTCACTCTCTACTATCTCAGTATTTCATCGTCTCACAGATATTAATCAGGAATGATTATAGAGATAGATAAATTGAGAGATCAAGTATAATTAGTATACAAATATGAATTAATTATATAATATATTATATATATATATATAATTAACTTAATATTATTATATAGATAATAAGAATATTATATATTGAACGAATCTAATCCACAGAAATGCAATGACTACTCCAGCCAACAGATCGTCATAGAGCCCAAGAAACGAAAGGCAGGACGACTACGAGACGAGCCCGGTCGAAACAGGGCAGACGAAAGAAAGCTAGACACTAGAGAATACAGGCGAGACGGCAACCAGAACAGCACTACCGTAATCGACGCCAATGTACGAAGGCCGAGAGGGAGCAGACTCAACAGACGCCACGGCCCCAAACACCATACGCGACAGAACACCCTAACAACAAGACGGCAACCCAATCAACCAAACAACCAACAAAAGCCGAACTAACACAGGTCTGATCAAAAAAAACAACCAACTGAGAAGAGAGTACCTCCCAAAGCAAGTTAAAAACATACCAACAACAAAAACAAACAACTACAACCGACTACACAGATCTAGGATACCGAAAACATCAAAAAAGTGTAAAGACCTATCTGGGACAGTCGCGGCGTGAAGAGGGAGATAGAGAGGTAGCGGCGAACAGCGAGGGATGAGTGAAGGAGGAACCAATCCGACTCACACGAAGAAGAGAGAGTGGCAGAGAGAGAAATACGAGATGACGGAACACCAACCCACGGAAGGAGAGATGAGGAGATAGGAGCGAGGAAACGAGAGGGGACGAGAGAGAGAGAATACACAGAACAGAGGGAGAGAGGGATAGAAGAGAGAGAGAGAAGTTGGAAGAGAGAAGGAGAGGAGCTGAGAAGAGCGAGAGAGGAGGACCGAGATCGAGAGGAGGAGGAGAGACCGAAGGAATGGTGAGGGAAGATGAGAGGATATGGAGAAGAAGATGAGAATGGAGGAAGCAGAGAGCGACGAATGAAGAGCGAGAAGAGAAGGGAGAAGGAGAACGAGAGAGAGAGTAGAGGCGAGACGAGATCGCGGAAGAGAGAGAGAGGAGAGAATGAGAGAGAGAGAGAGGAATCTAAAAAAGTGGGCAGAGAAGAGAGAAGAAGAAAGAGAGAGGAGAGAGAAGAGAGAGGAGAGGAGCGGAGGAGGAAGGTCGGGAGTGAACGAAGAGGAGAGTGGGAAGGATAGAGAGAGAGGGAGAGAGAGAGAGCGAGGAGAGAGAGAGAGAGGAGAGAGAGAGAGAGAGAAGAGAGAATGAGTTGGCGAAGAGGGACAAAGGAAGGAGAAGATGTCGAGAGGACGAGGGAAGGTCGGACAAGAAGAAGAGAGATGGAGGACGAGAGAGAGGAGAGGAGAGAAAGAGACGAGCGACCGAGAGAGACGAGAGACAGAGGAGGGAGAGAGAAGAGAGAAGGAGAGGAGAGAAGAAGAGATGAGAGAGAGAAGGAGAGAGAGAGACAGAGAGGATGAAATATGGAAAGGAAGAGGGATGGAGAGATAGAGAGAGAGATAAGAATAGAAGAGAGAGAAGAGAGAGAGAGAGAGAGAGAGAGAGAGAGAGAGAGAGGGGAAGAGAAGAGAAGAGAGAGGAGAGAGATGAGAGAGAGAGAGAGAGAGAGAATGAGATGAGAAGCATCATAGAAACAACTTTGAACTTGAAATACTACGATATTAACAATAAATTTCATGATACCAAGAAAAAGAAAGAATTGAAAAGTTGCATCACTGTAACCATCCTTTTCATCCAAAAAATGGCAAAGCTGAAAATCTAAAAGAGCCTACCACGTAGTGAAACCATTATCATTGCATGTATTTTGATATTTAAAAGAATATAATTGTGATTCTCATACATTTTTACTCACAAACCAATGCTCATTAAAGTTCATATAAAAAAAACTTGATTCCATTATAGAAGAAATAAGACGGAAAAAAAAAATCAGCACTGCTATCTTTGACACAACATATTTCGTATATGTTTACATTGTTTCGTAAGAATTTGCTTGGCGTTTCAAATATAAGGTATAAGATTATAAAGAAGATAGTTAAATCTATACGAATTTCTATACTAGAAAAATAACGAACGTTCTCAAAAACCACACGTACAAATTAAACACATTTATTAAGAAGAAAAATTATTCCGGATAGTATTCTAGTATGAAACGTTATTAAAGAATTTGTAACAAATTTCACCGTAATATGCTATTCGGCCAATATAAAGCCGTTATTTATCGTATTTAATGAGCATTATTTTTTTAACTGCTCGTTATAAGAACAAAATTCATTATATGACTGCAATCTATATTATTAAAAGAATACGTTTATCAGTGCATACAACAAATGCACCAACACCACTCGATCTCCACAATTTGCACTCTTTTAAATCATTGTTTAACTATTGTTTACTATAACATACAAGACACTCGCATCAATCCGAGTGGGTGTGTAGAGAATATAAGACTGAGGTCTTGCACGCGCACACGATCTCTGCTCTTTGTGATCTCTCATCGAGGGTCCTGATTACACTAACTAAAAATGTAACACCTTTCTCTATGGTCACGATGTTTATCTAGTGCTGAACGATCTCTCTCTCTCTATATCATCTCTCTTACTTACTTCATCTTCATACTCTCTCTCTCTCTCTCTCTCATTCTCTCTCTCTCTCTCTCTCTCTCTCTTTACATCCTTTAACTCTTTCTATCATTCTCTTCTATTATTCGCTCATTCATCTTATCTTATCTCAGCTACATCTATTATCTCTCTATCTCATCATCTTGAGTCTAAAATCGACACCCTACACCTATCTTCAATCTCTCTATCTATTATCTCTTCATCTCTCTCTTACTCTCTCTACTTCACTCTCTCTCAACTCATCATAATCTGCCTCGTGTGTATCACTTACGATCTCTCGCTCTCTCTGCTTCGTGCATCTCCAAATCATACATTATCTCTCCTCTCTCTCTCATCTCTTCTCAGTCTCTCTCCTCTCTCTCTCTCAAAGAACTTGTGAAAAGTGATTAATTTTAAGTATTTATAAGTAATATGAATAAGTAATAAACTAAAATATAAAAAAATAAAATAAATATAATTCAAAGAAAATATGATTTCCGATTGATTGATATTATTGGATAATAAATGTTATATGAAATGTTTATATGATAAAATGATTGATTGATGCATAAATCTGATTATTCTCCTAATATTAAAATGTAACGAATGATAAACGAGATGTTCGTATAATGTACTTGTGATATTATTGAATATAGTAATTATATAATGGTGGATAATTTTTATTAGTGATGATGCATGATGATGATGGACGATGATGATGAAGGCTTATTTTTTTTCCTTTCATTTTGATTTTGATGTAAATGTAGTATAGCATATTTTTTAACAAATATAGAAATATATATATCATATGAAATAAATGAAAAATAAGATGTAGAAACAGAGATTATATTGCATTGATTGAACAAATAATTATTCATCAAAATTCAACATAATTTAGCACTAAAGTGATGTAATAGCTACATAATGAAAGAGTATAGAACTGAATAATAATGATTATATTCATATAGATGAGAGTGCAATTGATTCAGATGATGGATAGTTCAGATCATCTGTTCGCTATATGCAATGTAAATGCAATGAAAATGATGATATAATGATTGCATTTGGTTTTATGTAATGTAACTATGAATGTTTTATAGATGAGTAAAGATTAATGATAAAAGATGATAGCTATACATGGCATAATAGTATTGAAATCTAATCTCAATACTGATGAAGTCAATAAATATAAAATGTCATGTGTATAGAAATAGATAAAAAAAAATAAATAAAAAAATATAAAATAAATCGCAACTCACATAGATGGTATATCTTTGTTGCTGTTGTTGCTTTTTTGTCACTGATGATTTTGTTATAATGATCTATTATTAGTAGGAATTAAATGAATTATATTATATGCATGGATTATGTTATTGATGATGATCGATGATATCATATGGAATGAAGGTACTACAGTAAAAATAAAAGATTATAAAGTAAATAACACTTGATGCATCAAACGAAGATAACAGTAATGTATAATTATGAGGTAAATACAATTAATATTGTATAAATAGATTTAAAAAATTTAAATAGAAAATAAGGAAGTTTCTTCGAAAAAGTAAAATGAAATAATGATCAATTACATGCTCAAAAGACAATTGCTAATTTTACACTCTGACTGATATATAAATAACATATACTCCCGAGATAAATATTATATTTATTCCTATTCACTATATCACCCCTAATTATTTTTTTTATTCTATACTGTGTAAACAAATAAATAATAGTAAAAAATTGTTTTTGAGTTGCAATAGCAAAATAAGGTGATTTTGTGTCGCAATTGATGAATGAAATAAAAAATCAAATTTTTTGTCGTATTTATTAAAAGGTATTTTCGAGTACAGATATCTATAAATAAATCAATCGCAGATATAATTTAGATAATATATATAATGAATATATTGATAATCTATTTTTAAATTCATATATCAATATATCTATATATTAATTACATATATATGCAAAAATGCACATATATTAGCAATTTATATAATTAATATATATATATATAATAATATATATATATTATATATAATATTAAATATATATAATTATATATATATATATAATTATATAATATAATTAATATATATAATATATATAATAAATTATATATATAATATAGTATATATAATATATATATTATATTAATGGTAAATTAAAATAATTATTAATAATTAACTATTAATAATAATAATAATAATAATAATAATAATAATAAATAATAATAATAATCAATAATAATAATAATAAATAAATAGTAAATAAAATAAGGAACATAAATAATAAATTTTTAATAATACATAGAATAATATATATAATAATTAATATAATAATCAATAATAATTAAATATATAATAATAATTATAAAATAATAATAATAATAAATAATAATAATAATAATTAATTAATATATATGATATAATTAATATAATAATAATTATATGAATATAATTAAAATATAATAATAAATAATTCTTTAATATAATAATAAATTAAAAATGTAACTTCATTAATATTTAAAATTTCTAAAAGGCAAAACGCAACACAATAGATACAAAAATTTCATTCATAATAAATTATAAGTTATTATAAATAAGATAAGACCACTACGACAATGGAAAGACGATCACACTGAATTCATCACATAATTTCTACCATAATACCCCTCACAGAATCTTTGATAGTGACTAATTATATTATATTTTTATTTAATTTATTTTAGAATGTACAATAGTGAAATTTAAATTTTATTTTTTTATTTTATTTTATTGTTTGAAATATAATTATTATTTTAAGCCATGATAGTTAGTAAGATTAATAGTTGAATAATATATTTTAAGAAATAAATAATATAATTAAATATTGAGTAATAACATAAAATTTATTTTAATTTAAATATTCGAGCAATATATAAGATAAGTAAAATTTAAATTTTAAACATAAACTAAAGTAAATTAATATGAGTTCCAAAACATAATTTTAATAGTATATTTATAAGAATGAATAATGACTTTAGTCTGAATGACACCAAGTAATAATCACTAATATAATCACAATATTGTAAATAAAATTGTAATTATAATAATAAAGGCATAATGTAAATATATATAAATCACATATGTATTAATCAAGTAATAATATATAAGAAATAACTATATAATTGATAATACAAGAATCTATTGAAGCTGAACAAATATATTTTAAAATGTATATAAGAAAAAATATTAGAACAGATTACCATATATTAAAAAAAAAAATAAAATACCCTAAAGTTATCCTAGATCCATATAAAATAAATATTAAAAAAATATATCCAAAAAAAAAAAACAAAAAAAAAATAAAAAAAATTAAATATATTAATAATTTAATAATAATTAATAATTAATTAATAATAATTATATATTAATAAAATAAGAAATAATTACCTTCCTTTAAGCTCAATAATATAATATATCTATATAAATATTTATATGAGATAAGCCAAAATAAAAAGGTCACAGGTGTGGAAAATAAAATTCAAATAGTTAAATAAATAATATATTGAATATCAATAATCACAGTGAACACATAATTCACCATACATGAGATTCCATTATAATATAAAATAGATTAAATAAATTAAATAATAAGTAAAATAATAATTATCATAATAATGAATTATCATTAATCACTCAATATATATATTCAATATAATTTTAATCACCCGATAAGACGTAAAGCAGATCTTTGGCCGCTGTTTCTAAGAATAGTATCAAGAAATCTGTCATTTAGTACCACAATAGTATATATTTATCGAAAAATTATCATTATTAAATTATTATTTATTGTTATATAATTTTCCTCAAAATAAATTACTAAATATTACTACTACTACTGCATGCCACTTTTTGAAATTTTTATGCTAATTAATTTCTTTTTATAAAATTTTTTTAATATATCAATTTTTATGCCTAAATGTAAAAAGATAAATTTTAAGCAACGTAAGATAATTACACTATTATCCTGCTCTATAAATTTATAAAGAATTACTTGCCTTCATTAGCAAAATATGAAAGTTTTTTAAATAATATTCTGTTCCAAAGTACCTTTAAATCTCAAGACCAAAAACCTATTTGTCCTTCGATTTATTAAAACCTTCAAGTCTGCCATCCCGCATTTGACATCGCTATAATCATATTCGTGTAGTCTGCATATTGTCGTCGTTTTGTAACATTGACTTTGCATCTTTCATGTGGTATCAATGTCGAGTGAGAGAATTTTTGAAAAGATTTAGGGTGCTAACCTAACATACCTTAATTATGAATAAAATGTTATATTCACGGTATGTCTAAAAACCATATAGGAGTTTCAGGCTAAATACAATTTAATATTTGTGATGATGCACTTTCATTCTTCAATTATTGATTCTGATTTAAATATATGAATAATGTTATAGCGTTATATTTGAATATGGTTAACAATTTTAGCTCACTCACCTTATTGAAAAAAGACGATATGCTTGAAGAGGGCGCAACTACGCAATATAATAAAGCATAACAGTGAGTAGAAAGATTTTTGGCTTTAATTATAGTATTAATCATAGAAAGTTTTAGCGGAAAAGAATTAATTTAAGATAGAGCCCATCTCTCACGTGAGCCTCATTAATATTATTATTAATTTTATTTAATTTATAATTATGGGTTAACTGGACAATTCTAATGAGTAAAGAGGCCCTCACAAATATGCGGCTTCTTAAAATGTATATTAAATTTTTATATATTTGATATTTTGGTGTGTGAACATGTCTCTATAAATAATAAAAAATAAGGAGCGTTTACGGGCTTTACACTCCAATGAATGTAATAATAGGACTGCCCTTAGCATCAAACATTCTAAAGAGCGTCTGCTTATTTGGATCAGGATTTTCATTTTATTAACTAACTGTTGAAATGATTTATATTTATTTATTATTTTTAAATATTTTTGCGAAGTATAAAATTAATATTGTGTGTGTGAAACCAAAATTTATGTAACATATAAATGTGATCAGATCATATAAATGTCTAATTTCATAAACTCAGTATAAGCGATAATCTAATATATATTTAGAATTTCATAAATTATGCATATTTTAAAGTAATAATATTTGTAGGTGTATATATGATGGAACATTCTGAACCCGGAGTGACAAGCATCTGATCTTCCTAGTATTTATAATTTTATTAGTATTGACTGACAGTATCTAAAATTAGGACCTAATACGGCTTCTCTGTATATGTATTATATATATTAATTATAATAGTGAGTTGAATGAGGATCTAGTTATTATTTCATGCAAGCTTCTTAATTATATTATTTACAGTATATATACTAATTTAATTTAATAAAAACCGCATTAATTGACTCTTCTAGAATGTCCAAGTCATCATTATAAAATATAATAAAAAATAATAAGCAAAGAAGGCTCATGTTCCTTTTGATTACGACTATGTCTCACTCACCAGTCTAAAATACTCAAAAAAAATAATCATTAATATATAGAAGAAAGCAGAATTAGGCACTCTCCACTTTATTATGTATTATTATTCATTCACTCAATGTTAATTAACATTAATATTAAAATATAAATTATAATTTAAATAAAATTAATTAATTAATGTATACATTATAAATGTATAGCTGTATATGGGGCACTTATAATCAATAAGTATAACTCATTGTTCATCCATATTGTGTACCAATTACCAATTTAAATTAATAAATATTATATAAAATCAAAATATTATCATTATTGCCCAATTATTAAACAGTATGATCAGCCCTTATCTTAGAGTTAAAATTGTACTTCCACTCTATTGATCTATTATATAAATATATAAAAGATTATAAAATTAATTTATATCAATATATAATTAATAAATTTATCTTATATGATTCCTTATTTTATTAAGTACTATATTTATATTTCATGTCATTTCCATTCATACACTCATAATATTAAAAATAAATGATTAAATTTTGAGTAATTAGCTTGCCTGTGAGTGTTTCGCTCTGCGAAGGTTTTATCTCCAGTTATATCAATTATCTAAATTATTTATATGATATAGTTATTATTATTATCATTATATTCACTTATTATTAACTTGATTATTATTATTATTATTATATTAGTATGATATTATTATTATTATATATTATTATTAATTATTATTATTATATATAATATTAATATTATTAAATATAATATTTTTACTTAACCATACTCAAATAACTAAATTAAGATAAAAAAATTCTTTAAAGGGCAAAGTTCAATGTTCAACGAAAAAATATTAAATTAAATAATCATATATAGTAATTATTGCACTTATAAATAATTTAGTGAAAGCCTAATATAGTCACTGATGATCTCCCGATTAATTTTTGATTTGCGCGTTCCCAGTCAAATTTTCTTTTACTCAAACAAATTAAAACTTCATAAAATAAAAAAAGTGCGTCAATATGTCCATAGAATTGTATCTCAGTGGTCTCTCCTATAGATGAATAAATGATAATAATTAATTCGAAGAAGACGTATGGGCATAAACATAGACCCAATCTTCCCGTACGCAAATAGAACTAAAAAAATATGAAAACGAAGAACTAAATTGCATTCCGAGAGCGATATATTAATTATGGCGTAATAATCCGATCATAGGTGACCACGTCTAATAACTAATGTTTCCACTTATTCCGGCTACTATTGATATATATAATATAAAAAATTAAAATTTTATGTCTTTTCATTAAAAAATGTGACTAGCTCATCAAAATTTCATGCCTATGTGAGCTTCAATTTATCAATTTTCTACTATACATTTGCTGTCTTAATAATAATATTACAATTAATTAATAATAAAATTGTGTTTTAAATTAATTATTCTATTAAAATCTCTAAACTTTATATGTCAGAGTACGCACTAGTGTGCCTCGCAGCGCCATCTAACCTAAGAATATGGGAGGACTCACATTACAGCCAAACAGCTTCTAATTATTACACACACAACAGGCAAGCACCACACACACACACAGGTCAAAACCCCGAGTGATCAAAAATACTTATGGAATATAAGTCTAAAAAAGGACAATGCGGCTTCTTTGTATTTAATTTATAACTTATTCAGTAGAGCACACGAAAGAATATATATATATTTTATTAGGTTTTATAGTGTTTTCTTAAATATATAAACTAGTTTATTTAATTTATTAATTATATATTGAGGTATGAGGCAGTCTAGATAGGCCCATGCTGCTACTTATATATGTATTATTATGTTAATTATATATAACTTTAATGTAGTATGACTGGGAACAATTCATAGTAAAGGCCAATGACGGCTTTATTAACGCTATAATTAAATATTAATTATTTTTGAATGGTCAACGTCCAATTTGAAAATCTTCTTTAAATAGACAAAATGACTGTACCTATCTTATAAGTATTTTTCTGAAAAATTTATTTATTGAAGTTGACTGTGAACATTATCTAGATGGATTTACCATCTAGGTACTAATAGTATATATATATATATGATCTAATTTATATATTTATTAATTATTAATTATTTTATTTGGTGATATATTAACTATACTACTAGTCTAGATAGGCTCATACGTCTTCTAACAGAAGTTAAATATTAATATATCGTATATTTATTTATATTATTATAATGATATGAACTGGAATAATTTCTATAGATGTACTCACAAATGCTAGGACTATATACTATTCCTCAATTTAAAATTAATTTTTTATATGGACTGATGGAATCAAGCTCTAAATTACTTACCCCATATGCCGGCTTTATAAAGTAATTGTTTTTTAATAAAAGCAAATACGAATAAGAATTGATAAAAATGAACCTTCTGACATAAGTATTTCGTCTCAAGTTTATGCAGCTTCAGAAAACTATTCTGATACCAGTAATCATTTAAGAAAACTAATTGGTAAAATAAAAGTTAAATATTCTCTTGTAGTGACCTCATTATTTCTTAATCAAAACCGGTTCTCATAATATAACTGGGATTGACTAGAGGGAATTACGATAGATCACGACTCAAGAACGTCGCCACCTGTTCCTCTCAGAATACCTGAACTACCTAAGTTAGAATTTAAGCGTTAAATTTTATTTTAATAATTAAAATTAACTGGATTGCAGAGAATAGAGAACATAGAATTAAAACATCTCTGTAAATACTAATAATTTGCCTACCAGAGGTTTCCTCTATTTTTATAAAAGATTATGAGAATATTAACAAACCTAAAGAAACGAACGATAAAGACCACGAGCTTAAAAGTTTCTCTTCGGGTTTGCGTAATTTATTTTTCAGAGGTAAAGACAAAGATAAAAAAGAAGAAAAAGATGAAGCCTGACAGAATCAGGAATAATAGAAAAAAATAAGTTAAATTATGTGGAATTTATTTCCTTCACATTCTCTTTCATAACTTCACGTCAACAAAATATTACAATTTTTTAATTTTTTAAAATCGTTATTTTCAATTGAAAGGAAAGAAGTGTTATTAATATTTCAGTAATCATGAAAAATAAAGGTAGTATAATAAAAACTGCTAAAACATTGAAACAGATCAATTCAAGGTAACGAAAAACTTCCCTCACTGTAAATATAATTTATCTGTCCACTTAACCCAGTGATACCCCGTATTGAAGAGGAAAGTCCAAAGGAAAATATTTGGAAGCTCCCAAATCACTAACTTATTTCTGGAAACAAGACAATTTTATTTGAATAGAAAATATTTCTATTTCATTTTATCTCTGCCTCACTATTTCTCCTAATTGTTTTTTCTTATATTATATATTAGGGGTAGACACAAAAATAAACGGTAGTAATATTAATTATATATAGTATTATATAAAATATTAATAATGATATATGGTATAATTATAAATATTAATTATTATTTAAATATTATATATTGGAATATTTAAATTAATTCTAATGTGAAAATGCACTATTTAAATAGTAGTTAAATATATAAATAGGATAAATAACATCCCTAGGCTTTTCTATACTCTAACTGAGTTCATAAAACCCAACACCCTCGCTCGTTAAGTTAAAGTATAGGCATGTTACCACCTGACCCCGATGTAATGAAATTAAAAAAGTGAAAATTATATCAGTTTACTTCTTAGATAAGAATTTTAAACATATATCTTCATCAGATAAGAATAAAGGTATGGTCACATAAGTCATTTGATAGGAAACCTTTGTGAAACATACCTAATATCTCCAACTAACTCATCACTGTAGGTCAGAGGTTCACAAATCAGTAATATATATGAGTATAAATAAATTGATTAATGCGAAGAAAGTAATATTAATTTGGGATTCTCATAAAAAATTGTCTGTGACGCATGATAATTAGTGCTAATAGTAATATTAATGATATAACTTTTTATTAAAATATATGATTTATAATTATCATAACACTGAACAAGGATATTCAAAATCGATTCCGAAGACACAATTTAACTTACACCACTATATTGAAGTGCCTCCGTTGTGAATAACTTAATAGTAACGATAGCTCCGCACGACCAACACATGTAAATAGATGGCTTAAAGCTCAGGACCTGACGCCGAAACCGTTATAACCACCGGTAAAAGGTGTTTCACTACCTCACAAAAAAAATCTAAGAAGAGCAAGAATATGAAAAATATAGTAAAAATATAGAACCGTAAAATGACTTATAATGTGTTAACCATATTACATAACAATGCAAAGAAATGTGACAACCTTGAATTCACCATTTAAGTAATCTCCCGCCATACATACCTAAAAACATACTCCTTCCTTGAGAGAGTATACAGATTAACAGAATTCCCTAATAGTCAACAAAGTAAGAAAAAACTTTACTTTTAATTAAATTATAATGAAAATATTTAATAATAATTATATATTTAGTTTCAAGGAAGAGAATAAAAATATATATAAAATCAATAAGGGTATGTTGAAAGATTACTATCCAGCCGTCAAGCCAACCATCATTACATTAATCACATGACTAAGTAAACACAAGCTCCCATGAACTTACGAAAAAATAAATGGAAGCCTATATTAATAAAAAGTTTGAGGTATAATTTGGAAAAAATTTAACAGCATTCTTAAATCACTAACTTATATTTTAGGAGAATATTTGATTTTCATATATATAACATGAGTTGCACAATTGACAAAGTAATTGTGAATTAAAAAAGTTGCTTTTAAATGTTTGACATTATTAACACTGCAAATAGGCCAAAATGTGGTCTATGAACCTTTAAATTTTAATTAAATTTAAATAAATATATTAATTAATAATTAAATCACATAATTATAATGATATTAATATAACCTACCTTATAAGGCTAAATATTATTTACAATAAATAAAGTTAATGATAAGAGCAAAAGTAATAAATAAAATTTAACTATCGTTATACTACGTGAACTCAATGTACTTATAATGATAAATATATTGGTGTATCACTTTAAGATATGTCTTAAAGCCCTCTTATAAACTAACATAACTTTCCTTACCTAGTCTGAAAATGGCTAAGGTAGACCTACAGTTCAAAGAGGCTAATTTAGTCTTACTTCTTCTGCTCTTTCTTTTATCTGGTTCACTCCCCAATAATAACAACACAAATGAGTTATTCGCAAACACGTGAGTACAATAAGTGTTGAAATTCAATTTATTTAATTATAATAAACTTAATCCGTCTGAAAATTTTAGGACAATTAATATTAAAATAAAATAGCTGTTATGATAAAAAATGAGTTTTATAAACCACTTATTATCAAGTAAAACAAAGCTAAGAAATTTAAATTCGGTGGGGGTCAATGTTTTATATAGCTCTAAGGCCTGAAGCTAATACCCAGATTTTCCTAAAGATAGCCACGAGTGCTTAAAGTATTATATCCTAATAAATCCGAGCAGTAAAGCGAAGCTAAAGTGCACGTAAAACGAAAATAAATGAGTGATTCGTACTAAGCTTTATATCTCGTTTCTTACGCTGATTTGTAGGTGGTTCTTGGAGGTTGTGATGGAGCAGCAGTAGGTATATATCTTCAATTATCTCTATATCTAATAAAGAGAGTAATTTTTTAGCCTGGAGAGAGAAGAAAAATATCTCTTTTTTTTTTAAGATAAATCTCTACTCAAAGCAAGTTATATAAGAATTTATTGGAGATCTGGGTCCAGATCAGAAAAGTTCAAGAAGATATTTTATGTCATAATTAAACCTCTGCGATTTATATAAATCCAGTCGCATGTTTGGTAAGAGAATATTAGCCATAAAATAAAATTTTGCCGTTTTTATGTAATATATCTATAGTGCCCTAAATAATACAGGAATTTGAATAATTGACATATTTATGTAATAAAATATGTGCTAAGAAAATTGAAAAAGAGTATGAAATTGTAAAAAACTGTAAAATACTACAAAACCAAATAAGTAGGCAATTTTATAGTAAAAAAAAGCAAACTTTTTAGTAAAATATAATAGAATATATACAGTTCAATCACAGTAATTATATAAGGTTATCACTTAAAAAATTTTAATAATCCTCCACAAAATAATATTTATTACTAGTTTTTATTAATCAAGATTATCAGAGTATATATATATATTAAATACACGAGTTATTCATATCGCACTACCAAGTGAATGCAGACTTTTTATCAAGTTTTGAAAATAAATGAAAAAAAATGAACATGAATTATTAATAAAAAAATTATTTATTTAAAAATTTGTTTTTTTTTTTTTTTAAACAAATCTATGGACTCACTTTCACTAATTTTAATTTATATTCAGTGTTACTACTTGTGAAGCGTGTATAAAACAAATGAAATTGAATATTGAATTTTATTTTTTATTTTTTTAAATAATCTGGAATATTAATAAAGCACTTTAATGAACTATTTTCAATTAAGAACATTTCTGATTGAGGAAAAATATTAGTATTACATGTCTTTTAATTATTTGCCTCCCAGTTACAATTTATCTTAACGGCAAATGCGTCAATCATTCTCTCATCACTACAACGATTATTGTTTTAAACTTTGTGTCAGAAATTATCTAGTCCCCAAATTAGAGCGAAAGAAAAATATGGTTTGGTATTATTGTTTGCTTTCTGATGGCACTAACATGTTCATTAACTCTAATATAATAATATGCATTTTGGCTCTTATACCTTGTTAACTAGGTTATTTGCCTATTACTAAATTTCAATCATCAAAAATGAGTTTAAAATAATCTATCGTATTCATTAATAACAGAGCATAATAATGTCATATTTATTTTTCACCTTCTGATATAAACTTAAATTTAATAACATTATATAATAAGCTTTATTTCATATCAAATGTCTATTTCATTTTTGGATCTAAAATATTCTTGCGACGATACGCTGCTGTCGCTTAATCAAGTCTTTTGCACAGAGCCTGTGAGTGTCCTAAATACGATGTAATGCCCGAGAAAGGAGCACCTAATTAGCGCACTAATGTGACGTATAAGGTTTACATTACCTCGTCTATAATTTACATGAGTCCTGTCAGGGTCCTAATTCGCCTTTGAACGCTCCCTTAACAAAGGGTATTGAAGAGATCGAACCTTAGTTTCTGAACCTCATATGACACCGTCCGTCTCTCTTTAAAGATGGTGATAAGAGTCTTTGTAATTAAAATTTATAGCAAATAATGCACTTACTGTAGTTCAACCTTAACTAAGCTCTGCTAGAAACGTCTCCTCATTGCTTGTATGTATTCAAAGTATATTTGTAGACATATACTTGCAATAAAGTACACACCAAGTAATATAATAACCTAGAGTTATACTAAGAGTTATACTTGACTAAAATGAATCAAATAAAAAAACTAGGAATAACCCTAATAACAAGCGTCGCCTCTTCTCTCCATTGCACCCTTATGGTCCTCAGGTGAAAATGTGTTCCCGCAGAAAGGCTGTTCAATATTCCACGATCTCCGCACACCTATAACAAAAAGAATTTGACAAAATTCTTCACCGTTTGCTCCTAATCTCTGCAACGGATTATCGTAAATTCTTCCATTATATAAACTCCAAAATGGTTTCATCACCCTGAAAATCATCATTATGGGTGATTAATATTCAGTACCATCAATAGTTTTCCTTTACTACTCAAAATTCATTGATGAATTCTCCTAACATTTCTCTTATCTACAAAATTCTTGAACAGATGATTCAGCTCCCTATCCGCATTCCTAATCGTCTTGCAGGGGACGAACCCAACATACTTGACCTTTTCCTAGTTTTCAGTCTTTTTCCTTACACAGTAAAGCACTCAGCAACTCTGTGTTCCTTCGATTACCTTCATATTTTTAATCCTGCATGTAATCTATTTTACTAAATTTACATGTAATTCATAGTCATTTAAACTGATTTAATAATTTTGATGTAATAACCTACCATATTAATAGTTTTGCAAAACAAGGCAATAGATTTTAAGACAATTCTTAAATTAACAGTGAGACATATAGCAGATGGTATGTTATATATACTCCTTTTAAGAAGTGCTAGCTATATATTGACTTCTGCGTGCTTGGCATTGATTTGAGTTTCAAAAATGAGTATAGAATGTGTTTTAAAAGGGACAAATCTTATTTGGATCAATTAAATATAGTAAAATTATTCATTATATAAATTACTTTTTAATTACAAATTATAATTATTAAATACTCTAATTAAGCCATTCAGAATCTTATAAAAAACAAATTAAGTTGATTAGCTTAGGAATATAGTTATAATTATTTAAAATAAATACTAAAAAGCTTTTTTAGGAGAATTGCATTATATAATATAGAAATATATGAATTAAGAACTTTTAACCTCTAATAATTGTAAATAAACGTTTATGTTATAATTTGGGTAGAAGAGAAATCCTTTTTCCTTGTTTATACAAAAAGCCGACGGCTAAAATAAAAATTGAGGTATATTAAAAAGCATAGTTTTTACATTCTTTACATAATTAAAAGGCTACAATAACTCAAAATTTATTCGAGCCTTTATGCACACCCGATGTTCCAAGCACGCGAGAACACGAGGTTAATAACTTTTATAACTATAAGTGATCCGCCATATTCAGAAGTAGGCTCAATTAGGCTGCAAATACCAATATATACTTGCTTGGCCGCCAAAAATTAATTAAAGGAGTAATAATAATCAACCTGCAAAATTTCCCAATAGAATAAAAATAAAACTATATAAAGCTTAATTACTGGTTCCCACTGATAAGAGGAAGAGAATGATAATATAAATACTATTAAGTCGAAAAAAAGTTTAATATGATGTTAACGATATGAACGGGAACGTAGTACTAGAGAATAGTGTTCAACATAATTCAATTTTCAGTTCGTATACCTTTAATAAATAATTATTTTGTAAATTGAACAAAGATTTGTAAAAATATCACACCACTTAAGTTTAAACCATGTCTTGCAGGCTAGTTAATAAATCATTAATGAACCCTAAATATGTAATGAATAATAAAATAATCAATTATGTTTTTGACAAATACGATAACATAAATAATTATTTAAAGAATTTTTGAGGATTATATTAAATTATGGAACCCTTTATCTCTATCTTCTGGTTCTAAAATGTAACTTTAGCTTACCAGCCATGCTTTTAATAACGTGAAATCAATACGGAGTCAGTGAAATATAGTAAAATTTTATAATAAATAGTTAATGGGAGTAACAAAAGCTACCTTGTTTATAATAAATTAGAGAATATAAATCTTGATCGCACAGTTCCAGTATGCTTATTTAGTCACTAACTAGACAATGATGATATACCACAAGATTAATGAAAATCTTATCTTTATTTATAGATGAATAATGTCGAGAATAACTAGGAAACTATATGGACTTGCTACAGTGAAAAAAAAGTTAAGGCAGTTCTGGAGAGTCAGATTTGGGATGAACAAAGTGATGATAATGATAGTCGACATGGATTAAAGTTATTTTCTTTAAAAATACCAAGAAAAGAGGAAAACCCTACTATAATATAATATAATCTATAATATAATATATGTGTACTTACTTACTTATAAGATACACCCTATATATCAGAAACGAACTGGTGCCAAGCGCAACATTCCCGCACTAGTTTACGTCGCATGCTTATCCGTATCCGTTCATCCGCTCCGAGCGGAACCTGAAAAATTACAGAATAGGTCTATGCGCGACATTAGCGGAACGGCGGTGCGGCAACCAATGGCAAAAGTCCGCAGGAAATTAGCGGACACTGCGCTGGGCAGCAGAATCGAAAAAAATTGCCGGCTCTTGTTGCTTAGAATAAACGCGCCAGCCTTGCATTAAACGTAATGAAGAGAATTAAAAAATCGCTTAAGCATGTTTAAGAATTCTTAACATATATATATATGATATGGTATTATAATAAAAAGAAATAAAAAAATCGCTTAAGCATGTTTAAGGATTATTACCGTTTTTTAGTCATTTGACTTACAATCTCAATATTGTAGAACGCCGAATAAAATTTGGTATGTGATTCTTAATTAAATTTCTTCAGACACTTGAAGCTATACTGTTGATTTATTTAATGTAAATATGTATTATTTTTTTGTTTTTACGGAAATTCTCATTCTTTTAAAAATAACGTAGAATATAAAGATGTTGTTTCTCTTTTGTTTGTTGATTAATTATTCAACTGATCATTGTCTGTAATCTCTAGGGAGTTGAACACTTTTCCTACGACAAGGCTAGTGCCGGCAACTGAGCATGTCCTTATAATAATATATATGCATTTTCAATATTTTGTGTTGTGGAAACACAAGTGAGAATAGTAGTAGAGTCGTCACCCTTAACCCTGGATCGGATTGACTTCCAGACAGCGAAAATCGGGACGGAGGATATCCTCCGGTTGAGAAGGAGAGAGAGCGGAGTCAGAGGCGCGCGCAGAGGAAATAGAAGAGAAAAGAGATAAGGAGAGAAGAGGAGAAGAAGAGGAAGAGGAGAAAGAAGAGAAGACGAAGAGAAGAGCAACGGAGAAGAGAAGAGACCGAAGCAGAGAAAGAGCAAGAGAAGGACGAGAAGGAGACAGAGTAAGAGAGCCAAGAGCATAGAAGATGAGAAGAATTAAGTAAGGGAAAAGAGGACCAATTGTAAGTTGTTCTAATAGGATAATCGGTAATCGGTGTTCAGGTTTGGAGCATAATCTGAAAAAGACGAAAGAATTGCTATGCGAAAAGAAAAATCGGTGAAAACGAGGGGTATTATAGACGAAGGAACCAGTGTAGAGCAGCTACGTAAGTGCAAGCAGCAGAAGAAAAGAACCAGCAAAGTCAAGACATGAATGACGAATTAAATTAGAATAAATCAGAGGGGATGAAGAAGGATTACCAGCCAATCTATGGAAAGATTGTAATTTAACCGATCGCCGCTGAAAGATATTGGGTGTTGGGAGTTGTGGCTCCCGGTCGAGTTGACGTTATAGATGATTGTAAATCGTTATGGGCGTGTGAGTGATTATTATAAGATTTTATGTTAAATTTTCTTTAAATGTCTCGTCGTATTTTCAACTCCTATTTGTATTTGGTATTTGGTTTTTGCACATGGTTTATTAACGACTCAGTTAGAAGAAGGTTTTGTTTCTCTACGACACGTACCGACTATATCTATGACTATTTGTAGGGTCTAAATCTTCAAATTGTTTGCACTTTAATATTAAACTTCCAAAATAATTCTCACCTTCCTTTAAAAAGTACTACCATATATAAATAAATAACTTGTTATAATATTATTTACTAAGAAGGAAAGTGTCTAAAGAAGGTATGAGCTAGAATATGATAAGTGGTAATTAATATAATATTACTACGAATAACCTACACTCCCACGCCTCAAGCACGCCTACGGAACACCAATCAAATCAACCTCCTATGTGGAAAACCCATAAAAAGCATAACTATACATACTTATATTTTATATAATATAATTATTATATACTTATAATATATAAAATTAATATATATATTTATATAATAATATACTATATATACTTATATAATCGTTATATATATATAGTAAGAACAAAGCTAACGCTATTATATATTATATAAAATATATATATTATAATATATTATAATATAATACTATAAATATATATAATATATATATATATAATATATATATATAATACTATATATAAATATACTATATATATATATATATATAATATATATATATATATATATATAATATATTATATATATAATATATATATAATATATATATATATATATTTTGCAGGTTTGGGAGAAATATATAACATATATATGTATATATATACTGTATATATATATAATATATAACATTATATATATATAATATTATTAATATATATATATATATTATATATATGACTTTATTATTATATAGAATATATATTATCACAGCACTAAGGTCTCTAGCCATATATAGCTATATATAAGTTTTGAAATAGTCTAATTATATATATATTATATATATATATATTATATATATAATATATACTATATAATAAATAAATAATATATCATTATATATATATATATTATTTACAATATATAATCTACGGTAATATATAAAATACCTATAAAATATATATATATATTATATTTTAGTATATATATATATATATAATATATATATATATATAAGTATCATACTATAATATTATATATATATATATAAATATAATAATATATATATATACCAATTAAATATAAGTATATATATATATATATACATATATATATATATATATAATATACTAATATATATATATATTATATATTATAGGCTACCGAGCTGATACGTATAGCGATTAGCATTCTCGACTCTGCAGGAAGTCTGAGTCTTTCATTGGATTCTACAAAGTCTTGGCACGAAATAGACCTCCTGTACTGACGATGGAAGACGGCCGGTAACTCAACCATTAAACAGTGTTGGTTCAAAATATTTTCAGCGAAGAGGCCCAGATTCAAATGTATTTTTAGCGTGAGAAACCTTAATTAGCATACCCCAATACTGTTGGGTAGGTCTGGAAGTGAAAAAAAACCACCATAGCCACTCCTCCAACCTCAAGGGCATCGCTTCCTGAATTCCAGTATAAAGGCAGAATTCTGGTTGAAAACTTGTTTCGATAAAAATTATAAGTATACAAACCTACTCGCCTAGTTCTGCGGCGGATGTATGATAACTGAAAGCGAAATATTTCATAGTAGGATAATGGGGAATTTTAGAGCGGGCCAAAACGAAGAGGTCAGCCTTAACCCGCTTTTAATTTTGAAAGCATAAATTTTTTGAAAAGTTTTTAATATTTGATCTCTTTGTGCCTTTTGAAGGGGGACACATTAGAGAGATAAAGAATGGAAATCTGTTGGACCAGGAGAGATTTGTAAATATTCATTTTCAATTTCAGATAATATTATATAAATAAATTTCAGTAAGGATATAACTACTTTATAGTATTAATATTAAAATCTTTGTGAAGAAGGTGAAGATTATCGGCACATATAACGGAGAACGTGCGGACACCGTGCGCTCACGGACGTGCAGGACTTGCAGGGGATAGCGGACGTTCGATGGCAATCACCTAATGAAACAGACCACAACAGCAAACACACGAAATACACGCAACACAGCTGAAATAAGTGCGGAGGAAGCGCTAAGCGACTACTTTGATCTCGCCGAAGATCGCCAGGCATCCAGCGAGGTATCGCTTACGCGGACGACTGCCCCCTAAGTCAGCGGAGGCGCAAAACGTATGCCCGTCCCCCACCTCTGAATATTATATATATATTATAAATATATATATATATATATAGTATAAATATATATATATATAAATATAATATAATTATATATATATAATATATATAATATAGTATATTATATATATATACTAGTTATGAAATGATCATGTGGAGGGGATAATGAAAACTATGTTGGTTAATAACGAAAAAATTCACAAGCAGGGTGGGGTTTTTGAGACGGGGGGGGTGGCTACCTCACTATAATTTCGCTGAAAGGAAAATGGCAGAATTACACCCTAAACCGAGGGAGTATGGATAAGTATAATAGTTTTCTATATAGAGGGTAGTTAGTATTATTGATAGGTTTAGTAGTATTTAATAGGTAGTTAGGTATATATATATAGTTGACTTATATTTCTTATTATAGTAGTTAGATTATGTTGTGGCTTATATATTTATATTACTATTTAGTATATGAAATTTACGAAGTTAATTTAGGAAGTATATATGTATATATTTTTTATAGTATATATATATTTTTTTATTGAAGTATTTTTTCTTTTTATATGTATCTATTTTATATATAATTATAATTTTTATAGTTATATTAATTTAAACGATCACCCATTTGTAAAATTCTATTGAAGTCCTTTTGCCACACAATGTATTTAACGAACATATAAGTGATTTTATACATTCGTCTTCCTTCAGAGCACAGCAATTTAGATAATATTTTTGAGTTTAAACTACTACTGTTTTGGTTTTTGGATATACCTGTGATTTTTATTTTTGGTGGTCATATTATTATTCATTTCGTGATTTGGGTTTTAATCAAAATGAGACTGATTATTTTTATTTTTAAATAGTTTTTGTAATATATTTGATATTTTTTCCCTAATATGATCTTTTTTCTTTTTTTTCAGAGTTTCCGTTTTCGTATTTATTAATTTTCATTATTATACAGTTCTTAGCTTACTTTTTTTTTTTATTGTCTTTCTTATGTTGTGGGGATGTTCTTTTACTTCGCCAGATGTTTGTATTGTGTTGTTTATTTTTTGGTGAGTTTCTGAGTCTATTAGGGGTATTATTTGTTCTATAGTATGGCTGGCTTAATTCTGGTGAATTTTTGAATTATCTCGTTTTAAATAAATATATCTATTAAATTCTAATATATTCTTGATTTCTCCATAGAACTTCTCCTTTTGTTCATTAGTTTGTGCTTTAAACTTATTTCTTTTTGTTTATTTTATTTTTTCATTTTTACAATGGTTCTTTTATAATTATTTTTTCATTTTAAAGTACTATGTGGGGTATATATTTTTTCGATATTATTGTGTTTAAGTAGGGTGTTTATGGTGATTATCTTGTTGGATATATAGTATAGATATTATTTGTTAGGTTTGTGTTTTTTGATTTCTTTGGTATAGTTTTAGGTATAGTTTTGATAGTTGATTTCTGAATTTTGTCGTGATTTTTATTATTATTGAGTTTGTATTGGCGTTATGCTTTGGGTTATAGTTGTATTGGTTGGATATTGTTTTTATACTTTATATATATATAGTTTTTATTTATTTATCGTATTAATTAACAGATTATAATAATATTGATTATTTATTTTTAATACTATAGGAGGTCTTTTCTTAGTATTATCTTTGAGGTGTATTTGTGTTTTCTATGTAACATTTTGGTTCATAGTTCATTTTACCGGAGTGAGTGTTAGCACCATGTAACCGAATTGCTTGCTGGGCGAGTCGTATGGAGCGCGGACGTTCAGAAGGGTATGTATCTTAAAAACTGAGATTGAATGCTTACGAACTCAGTTTAGGTTGTTAAAAGATGGCGGGGTTGTTTGGGAAATACATCCTGAGGTCGTGTGATTAGAATTCTTTGTTCTGGAATCCAAATTCTCTATCCCATGAGTGGTGAAAAAAATAATAAAAAAAAATATATAAGAACGTGAAAAAAATATAAATAAGACTTGTGTTTATATATACTATTTAATATTAATATCTCAAAAAGACATTTTTGACAATACGAATACAGTCAAAAGTGTAGGCGTAATACATGTTGAGGAATCCGTTGTAGTTTTTTTTGCTTTGTTGTCTATAGTGGTTGGGTTTCATATGGCTTTGGGGTTCGTTTATGAATGTTGGGCGTGGGAGAGTTGATTGTTTTTCGGTTAAAAAAATAATTCACATCATTGATATTAATTTTTTTTTGTTAAAAATAAGAAATTTTAGAAGAAAAAAATAAATATATTTATTTTTTGTATACAGAGATGAAGTGGAATAGTGATTAAGAAGGTTGTGGTTGTGTGGTTTGGTTTGTTTTTTAGATGCATAATTAAGAGGATCATCTGTTTTTATATGGTTTATCTCGTTCGGTTGTTTAAAATTAAATAGACTTTTATTTAAATTGCTTGGCTTCTTTTATGTATACGGCACTGAAGTCTGTAGTGGGGATTGTGAGTGCGTTTGGGTAGTTGCAAATTGAGATGGAGTGGCGTCGTTCTCGTTCATAAGAGTTTGAACCTGGGTTGTCGTGTTGTATGACTTTGCTGGCGTATGCGGATTGCCATTGGGAGTGAGTGACGAGAATGGAACAGGGGTGTAGTGATAGGGGGGTTTTTATATTCGAGTGTTCTGGTGCTGTTGTTGTGGTTTTGGTGTTGGATGGGGGTGGACTGGATGTAGTGGTGATGTTTGGACGTTGTTAGGATCGTGTTGCGTGTGGTTTCTTGTGTATTTTCGCTACCCTCAGTATTTTGGGCTGAGTATTAGGGGGGATATTGTTTGGGTGGGTGTTTCTGTTATATTTCAGGGTGTTTGTGCAGTGTGTAATGTGAGATGGTGGGGGAGGAGCCCTCGTTGGACGGGTCGACACACTAGAGATCAAGCCAAAGAAGCTGTAGTGTTTGTTGGAGTTTAGTGGGGTTTTGAGTGGGTACTTTTAGAGTGTTGGTGATGGGGTGGTTGATTGATTCCGGATGAGATCCCTCCCCAGTGTGTGTAGATTCGTGATATGGGGGAATGTGAGTGATTTTCATTAGTTCCCCAACCCCACGTTGGTGTGTCTATGAAGTTCCCGACGTGGTAGAATGGTCGGGTGAGCTTACTACCCCATGCTACCTGCCTAGTTACGTCGTGGTGTCCTTTTGATACGCGGTTTTGTTTATGCGTTTTTGTCTTAGTGATGACCGACTATGGGTTAGGATGCTATTCATCCTTATGAGTAATGGCTGAAATGAGAAAGAAGAATACTAAAAAATAATAAGTTAGCAAAATAGCATGCACCGCTAATTCTATTATTTATTTGAACGATAAACCAATCAAAAGTCTTGTAAATAATTCCAAAGTGTGGTGCTTCTCTCGTCTTATGAGGCCTACTTAAGCTGAGTGTGAGTTATTTCTTTAATCAATATATTTCTCCCTTCGTCTTTGATTGTCTGTTTTGTTCCTCTGTTTTGTTCTTATTTTACACTGTATTTGCCTAATAGTTGAAATTATTGTCTATCTCACGAGACGTGTGGATCAGCTGTCAGAAAGTGCTTGTTAGTCCCTCACTATTTATTCGCACTCACTGTCTGATAGTATGATGTAGGTGCTCGACAGATTATTTTGTAAGTTTCATTTTTTTTTTGATTTTTTAGCTTTTTTTTTCAAGTGGTTTCCAGGGTTGCAGTATATCTTGCACTAACTTTATTGTTTGCAAAAGATTAGTTATTCAGTTATGCTTGGTATAAAAGTGTGATTTAAGTGGTTTAAGTATTTGCATGTTCTTGTGCCCAGCTTGTTTTGAAATTATATTTATCTAATTCAACTAAACCAACGACTCCGGTTCCGGTAGTATACCCTATCATGTTCATCGCACCTTCTAACGAGAAGGATGAAGAATATGGCCTTTCTTCCTGCTTACACCGAACTCACCTCCCATACCTATCCAGGATACTATATCTATTATGTTACCCTCCTAGCTTTACTAGTTATCACATAATTATATCTAATCCACTCCTCCTTTTATTAATATATTGATTTCCTAATTAGCCATTTTCCACATGTCTTCTATTAACTATATGACCCTAATAACTATAGAGTTTAGCTGCTAGTTCATTGGCTATTATCTTTTTCATATAAGTTCTTTATACTTATCTTTAATCGTATTTCCTCTATAGCACGGTATCTAGTAGCGCCTAGTATAAGTATAGGGCGATTAAGTACGTTGATTGCGCTTTACTACTACTTAAATTGCTTCTTACATAGTCATACTACAGTCCTAAACCCTTTATACCCTTCTAACTCATGATACAAATACTATCACATTCATCATGATTTTATTCTTACTAATTATATATATTTTATTGGCTTATATAGACTTATGATGGTGCAGATCAGTCTATTATTTTGTTTATTTATTATTTATAATCTTTTTCACATAGATACATATATCTCCCTAAAAGGACATATGCGTAAACTAATTTTGTGTTTCTCGCCGATAATCCTGATACTAAATAGTGATTTAATGTTCCTCCTATATTGTCATCGTCATATATTCTAATCATACGCTAGAGAAAGTAAGTCTCAGGCTCTTTTGATTATTGATTATCAGTTTAAACTGCTTCAACTGACAAAATGAAATAGTTTTAAGTTTTTATGTCGATGGGCGTCTTGAGTATCTAGTTACACAATTTAGATCGTTTATATTGATTTTATTATTATATTTAAAATATATCCCATCTTCGTCAAATAGTATTCCATGATAACTTTGTAAAATTTAAATATAGCTATTATTTTCGCTAATAATAATTATCATCTTGTTATTTAATTCCTGGGCTCTCACTTCTTTATTTTTAAGATGATTCTTTTCATTATTACGATAATTTTATACTAGACCCTTATAATTTAGACTAATTATATTCTTATATTACTAAATCACAGTTTACGGACAACGAATAAACATCTGAGAAATATATATTTCGTTACGTATTTTAATCTGATTGTATTATTATTTTTATTTTTATATATTTAGGATTATTTCGGAATCCAGAAATGACCTATCTTACTTTATATGTCTGATATAATCATTATATTCTGTATAGATCATAAGTTATTAGTATTATTTATAATTTCTAATTTTATATATTTATATATTTTATTATATTTTATTTATATTATATTAGTATACTATATATTATTATTTTATGTTTATTTTATTTATTACTATTAATAAATAACAGTTTAATTATACCATCCACATGATTTTTTTTTGTTTATTATTCTTTTTTTAACTACCTATATTGGTAAATAATTAAAGATAATTAAAGTATCCCTTTTATCTTTAGTTAAATGATGCATATTTTTTTCAATATAAATAAAAATGTATTTATTTTTATTATTGTTTAAAAATAATTATTTATTTCTTTCTTACCCTCTGTACTTTCAACAGCCAAATTATATTTGGTAACTTAAATTTTAATATTCTATCTCGTTTTTTATTTTATTATGATATTTGATAGTCTCTTCACTAATGACATTTCTTAATGTGGTGAGTATAATCATATTGTTTTCAATTATTTCTTCTTTTTGTAGAATTTGTAGATAACCTATGTGTGACGTTTTTAGCCTTTCTTTTATTTGTAAAAAATAAATAATTATCTTTCTGGAGTTCACGTTTTTTATTTGAAGTGAGATAAAATGCTGGTAAATAATCTGTTTAAATTACAGTTCGGATGTCAAGAATTGACAGTTCTTGTGACTTTGCTCAAGTCCTTTTAATTAATTTATCCTAAAATCCAAAATTTGTAGAAATTTGTTAAAATATTATTTAATTTATTTTTATATTTACTAAGCTTATGTTGTAACTATTATGTATCTATTGATATCAGTTACTAAGTATTGTTATCTATGGCTCAAGAACTTATCTTTTACTTCTTCTAACCATTAGTATTTGGAAAATCTGTTCAAATAACGAAAACTTTTATAGGTTAATCTTCTTTAAATTCTTCATTTGCATGTTTACTCTTGATTCTCACCACCTTCTGTATATATAACTTTTTCTCGATAATTCTATTCGGAAATTTCATTTCGTATAGTTTTGCTGCCTAAATATCTTTGAAAATAAGACGGCATCAAGTTTTTATTCAATAATCATCAATTTAAGAGATTATAAATCGTGTTGCTACTAATGAGATTTGAAGTTCATCAGTTTTAGGTGAATTTGTTGTGTTTGACAGTAATAGAGTATCCTGTTTATTGCGGCAGGTGCAGTTAAAGTAGCAGAGAACTACGGTTGATCAGTTAGAAAAGTTTAGTGCATACGCATTATAGGCTTTTGGTTGGAGGATGTACAGATGAATTGATTGTTCAAAATAGAGTTTTGAAAGAATTTTTTTGATAGATAAGTTCAATTAGATCTTGACAATATCAAACGTTCTCTAAAACTTTAAACAATTTGCTTCAATTCTAAAAATCTTCCGCACATAATAATAATAATATATATAATTAATTCTATCGTTAAAACTTTTCTACTCAATCTTATTTTAAACTTTTTCATTTTTCGTTTTTTTATTATTTATAACTATTTTGTGTTCTGGGATAAATTACTTTATAGCCATAATTTTTCATTAAAATATTTGCCTGGCCTTTTTATTTGACTTTAAAACGTGATTACCCAGTTGTTTCGCTTATTTTTTTTTAGTTTTTTATAATGTATATTTTATTGCCTCTGAAGACAAAAGGAGTTATTAAATTTTTGAACTTGTATATTAAACAAGGGGCTTTTTGTTTGTTGAATATTTTACAAACAAGTATAGCACCTTTTATTTGAAACTTTATTTCTTTATTCGAACTACACCTCATAATCGTCTATCCTCTTATCAGTAAAGTCTCTTATTATTCGATTCACACTTCGTCCTGTAATTTGTCATTCAAATACTATAGATTTCTCTACTTTTTGTGCTTTCCACAACCACAAACCTGAAAAATTCTTCCCAAACCAAGATAATGTTACTCATTTCTATTAATATATGCTATTATTTTATATATTAAAAAAATATTATGAAAATCTATATTTTTAAATTTTTCTATTTTTTGTATTACATCATTTATTCTGAAAAATTTGTATTAAATAGTGAACTGTAATTACAAAAATTCTTTTGTTTTTAGTTATGTTATATATTTTTATTATGCTGATTTAGTCGTACTGAGTAAGACGGCATGTTCTAAAGACATTAAAGTCGCACGTACAGAGTTAGAGATATATCGCCG
Organism: Trachelipus rathkii; assembly: GCA_015478945.1. Taxonomy (NCBI): domain Eukaryota; kingdom Metazoa; phylum Arthropoda; class Malacostraca; order Isopoda; family Trachelipodidae; genus Trachelipus; species Trachelipus rathkii. The sequence continues at coordinate 10,132 of JABUQX010068526.1, read as the reverse complement.
GAGTTATTTCAATCCGGGATTGGGTTGGGGATACACTATCGAGGGGAGGATAGTCATAGATATAGATAGTACTATTATATATATATTAATAATAATATTAGTATATTAATAGTTTGTAATAGATTTGTATATGATACTTTAAGAGTAGCTGTGGTATTGTCTAAAATAGTTTAGCAAGCATCTATGGTTAAATTTATTTTTTCAAGTATTGAAATATTATATATTATATATTATAAAAAGTTGTTATAAAATTATATTATATTAATTTTATGTATTATTATTATTATTCCTTTATATATAAATATATATAGTACAGTATATATATATATAATATTATGATATATATATATATACCTATAATAGTGATATATATATAATATTATATATATAATAGATTATGATATATATTATTTATATATATATGTGTAATATATATATATATTAATTATATATATATATATATATAAAAAGCTATAATACCCGTTATATAATATAATATTACATAATATATCTGGCCTCTGCCAAAAACATCTCTAACAACTCTGTTAATACATTTCAAACTTTCCTCCTTGTAATTCGCCTCTATGGTCTATTGCTGATACTCCAAACTGAAAAGGCCAAAACTTTTCGGCTCCTCATTTTTCCTCTACACTCAACCCTCGGACGATCTTCTGGCATTCCTCTGTCCTCCGCTCCTTCTCCTCTCTAATGGATATCCTATGCCGCTTATGGCTGTGGTTACCATTTCGATCGAGTCATCGGGCTTGCTGAAATCTATGAACATAAGGAAAGGCAGTGTTTGGGCCCGGATTGGCAAATGCCTCCCCAAACCAATGTTTAGACGGGAGTGTGCGGTTCCGTGCTGACCCCTCCCCTCGTTCAATCTGAATATTCTCTATTGCCTCAGATACTAGCATTTCCTCAGGAGTGTGGAAGCGCGGCATATGTCCAAAACCTATATCCGAAAAAAAGCAAACCGTCTCTTATGCTGTCTTAAACTATCCGCCCGATATATCTAACTTGTGTTATCTAAAGATCTTTAGAAACACCTCTGCTCAACTCTCACTTTTCTTAGACATCTGGAATCTCAATTCCTGCCTTTTCTTTGCCGACAGTCAGTGCGGCTTTCCCGGCGCCGGTCTACTGGCGAATACTTTCCATTTAACAAGATTTATGTTTTCCGCCCTTAGGACAGCTACGGGAGACTGCGTGGGCTGGCGCATTGAATATCCAAGCATTTAACGGTATGGCACGCGTCAGCTGCCTCCAAGCTCCCCTCCTTTGGGTCTTCCTCATCTCTTTGCTGCAGGATACTTATAATCCATTAGTTTCTCTTCAAATTAGCACTCCATCGGGCGGAGACACTTCTTCTTTTTTACTATACCGACACACTGGATCCTGAAATCATATGGTGAGTTCCAAAAGATGTATCTCCTCACACAGTTAACTCAGAATCATTGGCTCCTACCACCGAACCAATACTAATCATCCTTCCGCTTCCTATTAAGCAAAACCACGACATTCAATAAGGTACTTCTCACTTGGACGCAACAATACCACACACTCTCATCATCCACTCAATACCGCGATACAACCAGCACCTAACCACATCTCACCCTTCCACCTATTTCCTTCAACACTAATCTCCAATTCTTGTCCTCTTACTTTTACACTTTCACACAAACTCTCATGACGCCCCACTCCAATCCTCACGAATAACCCACATCTACCTAATATACGACCACAAAACGCAACTCTATACATGATCTAACCAGTAGCAGCAACTCAAAGTAAACCGCCCCTGTAGACCTGATAATATTTTCGGCAACCAGAATTTCCAGAACAAAAACCGACACAGAAGCTGCCCAAAAAACGACACAAAAACACCCAACCACACAAACCGCCCAGGAAAGACGACATCCACGCACCAAAACAGCACCGCAGCCAAAAAAAATAAGAGACGGGGTCACAAAGAGAACACCACAACCCACCACACAGCTCACCCAAACAAACAAAACCCTACGACAAACCTGTTTGACAAATATATTCCATAATGTTCAAAAACCAGACACCCTCCCTCTAACAAATCTCCCTCAGTCTACCTCTCTCCCTCCATCTCTGTCTCATCTCTCTCCCTCTCTCCTCCTCCTCTCTCTCTGTCTCTCAATCATTAACTTCTCTCTTCGTGCTCCCAGCAACCACCGCGTGCGCGATATTCCCTCCCTCTCGCGCTCTCTCTCTCTATTTGCTTCCTCCGCTTCTCTCCTGTAGTATATATGATATATATATATATTATATATATATATTATATATTATAAATATATAGTATAAATATATGATTATATATATATATAAAATTTATTTTAATATGGATATATCAATTCATATGGCCAGCGACGGAGGCGAGGTCTGATAAAAAATAAAAAAATAAAAAAAATCGCAGTAACACCTTTCATCGATAACAATAGATGTTCTAGGTGAGGTTAGGGTATAGTTAGTTTTAGGTCTTTAAGGTCAGGGTCAACCCCTAGAAAAAAAACATTTTTTTCAACAAAAAAAAAAGGTTTAGTTTACCCTTTTTTAGCAAAATCCAGGTTTCATTATTTATTTTACGTACTTACATTTTGTGTAT
>JABUQX010068526.1:0-2500 GCA_015478945.1 Trachelipus rathkii | reverse complement strand
ACCTATATATTTATAAGTAATATATGGTAGTCTTATAGGATTATTCTTATATATTTACACTTGGGTTGGTGGTGATTATTTACGTATCTATATATATACTATTATTATATTATTCTATATACTTCATACATATAATGCCTTTCATTTTGATACTTATACTATTAATATAGTATATTTGGTCACTTAGTCTGGTTTCATTATATATAATATGAGTATTTATATTTTTTAGGACCTGTTACGTTATACTACTCCGTCAGTTTTAATAAATTTATTTATTTTTTCACTTATATATTGCAGAGTAATATATTCTCTAGACAATGCAGAGTTTCAAGTGCAGTTGACGGAGACGAGACTTATTCAAAGAAATATACACTCTAGACATACATGCGGCAACAAATCCTTACTCTCCTTTTACCGTCGTGACTTATTACCGAGCTTCAGCTTCTGTCAAGTTATTAAACTTCGTTTTTTTTTTTAACTAAAAGGCATTAGCCCGACATGGTATAAGAATTCCATGTCAAAGTACTATAGCGTGCGCAGGGAACGTCGTCGCTTCCTCTCGCCTTGCCGGTTTGGACACGGACGGGGTGAAGGACTACTTTTTTTTTTCCCCTTCTTGGGTTATGCTTCTTCACGGATGGACCACGCCGCTCTTCGATTTGATTGGTTGAAAGGGTGTGAATGTCGCCTCTCAGGCCGCTGGGCCGGTTCCTATCCTAGTCTCCGGACTATTCCACCTGCATCGCTAACTGCTTACTCAGAGGTTTGATGACTAGATAGTCCCTACCTCGTTCTCCTCTGTTCAGAGCTACTAACCCTTCTCTTACCTTTGACTCGTTGTTACTTAGATACACTTTTACTAGGACATCTTTATTATCGTGTATAAATATCAATTAGTATATTAAAAATAATAAGAGATAAGAAAAAATATTATTAATACATTAATATTTGTCACTTTCCTCGAACTAATAATTTTAGAATACAATAAATGTTATTTATAATTTTAACCTCATAGCTATTAAGTCACTTTTAATAAAAAAATTAAAATACCGTTCCTTCCTTTTTTCCCCAAATTTTTCCAAACTAAAATTTTATAAAAAGTATTCCAACAATGTAATTATTCTTTTTAACGTATTGTATTTATAGTTTTCAATTAATGTGCTTCCTTGATTTTGTCGTATTGAAAGTGCAGACCATTTCATTTTATATATATTACTATAATATTATATAATAGTATATTTAAATATAGTCAATATATATATATTTGAATACCTTATTTATATATATATATTAAAATATTATTATATAATATTATATATCTATTATTTATATATATATTAAATAGTTAAAATATAATATATAATATATATTTATATATAATATTACTATATATATTTATATATTACTATACTATTTATATTATATTAGTTTCTGCTACTAGAAGATTGACTTATATTGTTTCAAACCAATTTATCAAATATAATTCTTCTCCATCCAGTCAACATTCACACAAAATTCGCCTTAAAATCCATTTCATAAAAAATAATAACATTCCTAAAATAAACTATACATAATATAGCACGAGTAAAAGATTATGGTTATAGTTATGATTAAATATATAGTTTTTATGATACACTTAACTAAGAGTAACGAAGAGCCAATTGATGAGTAATAATAATTGAAATATAATAAAATAAGAAACGGAAATTTATTTATCTCCTTTATTATATTTTTTGTCATGTCTTACACTCTCAACATATATATATTTCTTGGTTTGGTAAGTGTTAAATTCCTTAGATATGCTATTTATGTTTAAATAGATTTTTATAAAAATATTGCTGTATCAAATTTCAGGGATTGACTGATAAACCATGATTATATTAATATTTATAGGTAGATTATACGATATATATATTATATCACATATTATATTATTATATCTGATAATTATAAATAGAGAGAATAGGTTAGGTTTATTGATTATATAGGTTGCTTTATAGATTTGTTATTCATTGTATATGTATATTTGTAGTATTTTATCTTTAGATTATATACTTTATTATTATTTATTTCATATTATTTGGGTAGCATCCCTGAAGGATCTACCAGTGCATGTAACTAAATAAATCAGTGTTATAATAACAGCTACAAGAACTAAGTTAAACTATAATTTATGTTGAAATCATTGGAACTTTTACCTAGGAAATAAAAAAAAGAATTAATACAAAAAACAATAACGCTTTTTAAAATTTAAAGTAAAAATCTATGCGAAAAAATTACGGTTTTTTGAGATTACGAAGTAGCTCGAGTACAACGAGAGAACTTAATAATGCAAATTGTTGATTTTTTTTTTTACTAAGAACTATCCACGGGTAAAGTTAAAGATGGACAGCAGTCGAGTTTCTCGCCTACCGAGGACGACGTGAGGACGACTTCGTCCCCCTCTGTCCTCCGTCGCTCGAAACCCCCTAAAAAGGATATAAAAAGAAAAAATAAATTT
>JABUQX010068525.1:12500-17849 GCA_015478945.1 Trachelipus rathkii | reverse complement strand
TATATTATTATATATACATATATATATACATATATATTATATATATTACTTATATATATTATTATATATATATTACATACTTACATACATACATATATACATACAAATATATATATATATAATAAACATAAACATATACATAAACATAAACACATAAATAAAATTACATATTAGATTACATTTCTATAATATATGGCTGATATTATTATATATATACATTATATTAGTTATATTATATTAGATATTATGCCACATAAAGTTATTATACATATATTATTATTATTACATATTAGATAGAGTATATTGAGTATAGATATTAAATATGTAATGATATATTATTATTATTACAATATATATATTACATACATATTATATTAATATATATATATTATTATTATTATTATATTATATATATATATTGGTTATTAGATATTATTATATATATATTATTATATATTATACATATATTATATATATACTATTGGCATAAAAATATTACATATATATATATTATTACATATATATGTTATTATTATTAATATATATATATGTATTATTATATTACATATATATTATTGCTATATTATTATTATCATGTATTTGATTATTATTGATACTATTATTACGTATTATTATTATAAACATAGATATATATATACATATATTACATATACATATATTATTATTATTATATATGTTATTATATTATTATTATTATATTATTATTACACATATATATAGTTATTACGTGCATACATATATTATTATTATATTATTATATTATTATTATTATTATATATATATTATTATATTATTATTATATATATATATATATTATATATTATTATTACATATATATATTAATAATAATATAGTAGTAATAATAATATTATATTATATATTATTATAAACATATACATATATATATATATATATTGGTTATTATTATTATTATATTATTATTATACATATTATTATATATTATTATTATTATTATTATTATTAGTTATTATTATTATTATTATTATATATGATATTATTATTATTACACATATTATTATTACATATTATACATATTATATATTACAAACATATATTATTATTAGCATACATACATATTATTGATATATTATTATTATATTATTATTATTACATACATATATTATTATTATTATTATGATATTATTATTATTATTATTATTATTATTATATATGCTATATACATATATTACATACATATACATACTACATTCCATACATACATATTACATATTATTGTTATTACATATGCTGCCATACATACATATATTATACACATATTACATATTATATACATATTATATTATTATATTATTATTATTATTATTATTATTATTATTATATTATTATTATTATATTATATATTATTATATATTATTATTATTATATATATTACATATATTATTAACATTACATAATATTATTACATATTATTATATACATACATATTACATACATATTATTATTATTATATATATACATTATTATATACATATATACATATATTATTACATACATATATATATTACTATTACTGCATATATATATATTATTATTATATATACATATATATATATATATATATATATATATATATATATATATATATATATATATATATATATATATATATATATATATATATATATATATATATATATATATATATATATATATATATATATATATATATATATATATATATATTATTATATATATATATATATATATATATATATATATATGTTGGCTATTACATATTATTATACTCAAAGTATATTTATATATCCAAGCATCTTCAGCAGTCAACGCCACAGTCCGGTTCCTTATTCTCGATCATCATATACATACATACATGGTATTATTATTATATATATTAATAATAATATATTATATATTATTATATATATATATATATATATATATATATATATATATATATATACATAATATATTATATTATATATATATATATATATACATATATATATATTATAGTGATATACATATATATATATATTATTAATATATTGATATTATTATTATATATATATTGATATATATAATATTAGAATAATATTATTAGTTATAATAATAATATTATTATTATTAATAATATATTATTATACATACATATACATATTATATATATACATAATATAATATATATATATTATTAGATATAAGATTTTTAGATATATATATATATATATATATATATATATATTGTTAATATTATATTAGATATATATATATTACATATATACATACATATATATTTATTATTATTGATATATTACTATATGTATAGACATAAGGTATTAATATATTACATATATATATATATTATATATATTATATTATTATTATTAATAAATATAATATATTAATATATTATTATATATATATATTATTATTAATAATACAATAATGGTTTGGTAATAATAATACATATTATGATTAGTATTATTAGAATATTATTATTATATAAACATTATATAAATTTTATATGGTATATATTATTATTATATATATTACACATACATATTACAAGGGTTAATACATATTATTTATATTACTTCATATATTACATACATATTATTAATATTGTTATTATTATTATTATTATTGTTATTCATATTATTATATATATATATACATAGTTATATATATATTATATTACATATATATACACACATATATATATTAAACATATACATATATTATTATTATATTACTAATATATATATATATAGATATCTATTATTATTACAGCTATTATCTGATATACATACATACATACATACATATACATACATATATTATTATTATTGATATACATATATATTATTATTGATATTATATACATATATATATATATTATATCATATTATATATATATTATTACATATATACATATATATTATTATTATATTATTATTATTATTATTATTATATATATTATTATTATTATACAGCATATTATTATATTATATTATTTCAATATTATTATAGCATATTAGTTGCATATATTATTATTTTATATTATTATTAGCTAAGTTATATATATACATATATATATATATTATTATTATATATTATATACATATATATATATATATATATTATATTATTATTATTATATTATTATTACATATATTATTATTATTACATGTATTACATATACATATATTACATATATATTGAAAGAAGATATATATATATTACATATATTATATTATTAAAGAGTTATTATTACTATATTATATATATATTATTATATTTCTTGATATTATATATTATTATTATTATTATATTATTTTAAATATATATATTATTATTATTAATATTATATTATATATGTATTATATTATTATATTATTATATTATTATTATATATTAATATATATATTATATTATTATTATTATTATTATTATTATATATATATTATATATATTATATTATTATTATTATTATTATTACATATATATATTATTATTTCCATTTATATTATTATTAGTTGTTATTATTATTATTATTATATATTATTATATATTATTATATTATATATTATTATTATTATTATATTATTATTATTATTATATTATATTATTATACATATTATATTACATACATATATACAAACACATACATAATACTATTATTGCTGGCTGTATACACAGCACATGTATTATTATACATATTACATATATTACATATATATATAATTATTATTACATATTATTATTACATATATTATTATTGTTAGCATATATATATATATACATTATTATTATTACAACATAAATATTTCATATTATTATATATTATATATTATAAGATATTATATTATATATATATATATACATATTACATATATATTACATATACATATTATTGGTTATTATTATATATATCAAAGATATATATATTATTATTATTATATATATATATATATATATTATATGTAAATATAATATATATATATGTTACATTATTATATATATATGTATATATATATATATTACGTATATACATACATATATATATATATTTTTACATATTATTATTGTTATATATATATATATATTATTATTATTATTATATTATTATATTATTATTATATATATATATATATAGTTATTATTATTATTATTATTATATATATATATATATATATATATTATTATTATATATATAAATTATATATATTATATATATATTATTATATATTATTATTATTATATATATTATATTATATTATTATTATATATATATTATATATTATTATTATTATATATATATATATTATTACATATATATTATTATTATTATTATTATTATTATATATATATTATATAAATTATTATTGTATATATTATTATACATATTACATACTACATTATTACATATATATTATTGGATATTGTTGGTTATATTATATATTATTACATATTGGGAGCTGGTTATTGTTGCTACATATATTACATACATATAATATATTACATACATTATGGCTGTGCCACATACAGATGGCTGCTGGTTGCTGGCTATTACATATTATTATTTCCATATATACATATATGGTTGGCTATTATACATATATTACATATTACATATTACTGGAGTTGTTGTTGTTATTATTATTACTATTATATTATATGTATTATATTATATTATTATACGTATTGCTACATATTATTATACATGGAGCTGGCTGTTGTTATTGGCATAGCTGGTTACCACTCCCGGCGCGATCCGATGCGTTCCGACTTTGTGCGGGTTGGCTGGCTGGCTGGCTGGCTACTATTACTGCGCCATAACATTGTTATTATTACGCATACAAGCTGATACAAAGATACATATACATACAGCATACATTGCTGGGTTGTTATTACTATTGCTTGTTATTGATATTACCTATATTATTGGTTGCGCTGAGTTGAGCTACATATTATTTTCATTAGCATATTATTATACATATTATTGGTTATTATTATTATTATTGATATTATTACATTATTATTATTGTTATTATTGCTGTTGTTATATTATTGTTATTGGTTATTATTATTATATTATTATTATTATTATTATTATTACATATATACATACATACAAATTATTATATATACACATATATATATTGAGCTTCTGTATTAGCATATTATTATTATTACATATTATACATATTATTATTATATTATTACATATTTTATTATTAATATTATTGTTATATATACATATATTATATTATTATTGCATATATTACTATTACATATGCTACATAGCATATACATATTACATAC
>JABUQX010068525.1:0-10000 GCA_015478945.1 Trachelipus rathkii | reverse complement strand
GAGGAAGAAGGGACAACCGATGGGCTGGAGTTGGAGAACGGGGCAGAGATCTGATCTGGACCGCGTTATCTGGAGGTGTATCTTCAGGCGCTAGTTGGATTCGAATGTTAGGTGTTGGGATTGCCTGAAGTGGGATGCTTTCAGTTGGATTCGATACCTCTGGTATGCACTTCCTACAAAGGTATATTCTTTTGGTCCAAACAAAGTACGCGATGACAAGAACCGCTAGGAAAAAGATGGTTCCTGAGGTTCCTCCTCCGATATATGGGATGAATTTAATTTGCGGAAAATACGGGGTGAAGGGATGCATTGATTGATTTAATTGATCCAGTCTTTGGTTCCAATGGATTTCTTTCAAAGCTTGAAATTTAGGAAATAGTACCGAGGAGATGTTAGGTAAAGCAACATGCGATAGGAAATTGAACAGAACATGATCAGAATGAGAAATCAAGGAAGAAAGTGTTATGTTCTTTTCCAAGTGAATCGGATTCTTAAATTGAAACTTAGAAGAAATGAAAGCACAGCCATGAGGAATAGTGAAGACATAGTCATAGACATGCTGGATAGAGTTGGGTTTCTCACATGCAATTGAAGCCCTGGTTTTTTCTGAAAAAGAGATAAGAGTGAAGTGTCCTAGAGTGACAGTATAGGGTTCCATAGATTTGTATTCTACAATAGGGCAATGTGAAAAATCATTGGTAAAATTTAGGATGAGTGCTAATAGACAAGACTGATCATCAATAGAAGCTAATACTTGGGATTGAGGGCAAACTGCTAGTTGGCCTAAATGTCGACAAAGATGATGTGCCGATTCTTTGAGATAAGTGTATTTCCGTTGACCATAATTCACAAAGAAGTAGTTGTTTGGGTCATTGTACATAACTCGAACTAAAGATTGATTTAAAGGAAGATGGGTAGGAAAAGGTATAAGCTTATAAGAAGTGAATTTCTCCACTGAGATAAAAGGTATTAAAGTAATTAGTTCATAAGGGCTAGCTGCAGATTGAATAGTCCAAGAGTAAGTTAAAAAAGATTGGTATGTTTTTGTTTCTAGGGGTATAACCGTGTGTAGTTTAGTCTCTTTGTTCATTTCTAGTATGAAAGGTAAGAGGAATATTGGAGAAAAAAGTTGGGAGTTAGTAATTTTGTTTTTGCAAGTTGAAGTGAGGTTATCACCAATTTGTGTATATCGTGTATACTAGTTATGGCTTGTTCGATTAAATTTACTAATGCCCTGATACTTCCCATTTGGTTTATAATGTTATGCGTAGCACCTAGGCTTGATTGGAATTCTATTAACTTTCGTAAGCTATCCCTAAAGTTTACTAAAGTACGAGTATTTGCCTTTAACTGTTCTTTTAATTCGGTTATGAGTAAATTTGATGTGGAAGCGTAGTTTCCTAAAATGTTAATTTTCTTTCTAAGGAGCTTTACTTGCTTATCTGTAGCAGTACCAAAAAGAATGTTGAGGACGTCTCCTCCGAACTCAAAAGCAGCTCGTTTCTTTTTTGATCGTGCTGAGATCCAAGAACTCACTTACTTCATTAATTTCAAGAACTTTTTACTCGAATGGTCATTAATTTAAATTCCTATTGGTGAGCTCCTTTGGACGATTGAAACATTCAGAAATGTGGCTTCGAACGTTGGTAAGAATGAATCTTTAATATTATTCACTAGCTTGGTAGTTTTGATGATTGTTTCTTTGATGTCTGTGGGACATTCTAAGGAAATGATTAGATCTAAATATCCTTCTATGAAACTTACTTCACCGGTGCGATACAAAACTAAACCAGGCAGAATCTTTGTTTCTTCATTTTCTTTCACTAGAATACTTCGACATGTCGTTAGGATGGTGAGTAGAAACAAGATCATTTCTCCGAACTTCATTTCTGAAATATTTTAATCATATTGAAGTATTGTATTCTTTTCTTTTGTTTTAATAATAATTTACAAGGTCGCCTAAATCTTATTTAGATATTGGAAATTAATAGTTAAACTAAATGATTTCTTAAGTATAAGTGGGTTAGTAAAACAAATCGTGTGTGTTTTTTAAACTAAATGATTTCTTAAGTATAAGTGGGTTAGTTAACTTTTCTAAACTAAGTGATTCCTTAATCAAAGGTTGGTTAGTTAAACTCTCTAAACTAAGTTAAGTGGTGTCTTAATCATAGATTGGTTAATTAACTTTTTTAAACTAAGTGATTTCTTAATTATAGATTGGTTAGTTAAGTTCTCTAAACTAATTGGTTTCCTAATCATAGATTGGTTAGTTAAATTCTTACATTTAAATGCTATTTACTATAGAATATTCTTTCTTAATTTCTAATTAGTAAATTACTTACTTACTTACTTATTTTAAGTTTCTCTTAACGTTATTAAATTTCTTACTTACTTACTTATTTTAAGTTTCTTATTTTTTTTTTCTTTTTAGGAAAATTTCCATTTTTCTTTTTTCTAGTATTTTTTGTTTAAAAAATCGCGCTGTCCCCCCCTTTGGAGTGAAAACGTATTCTTTAAAATTTATTTGGCATAAAAAAAATAAACAGAGATATAAATGATGAACTAATCCAATCTAATGTGACTGTATTGTCAACAAAAACTAAAGTTAGTTTAAATCTATCTCTACGATTTCTAATCCAAACTAATGTGACTGTTTAGTCAACAAAAACTAAAGTTATTTTAAATGTATCTCAACGATTTCTAATCCAAACTAATGTACTTAAACTATGATCGATCTTTTATCTAATCCAAACTAATAAATGAACAGATGCGGATGCATATGTGTGTTCAATTTTCTTAAAATCTAAAGTATCTTCTTAAAATTAAAGTGTATCCACTTAAAATTAAAGTGTAATCTTCGGAATTTGAAGAAAAAATTTAAGTGTAATCTTCGGAATTTGAAGAATATTTCCTTAAATCTATAAAATCTTTTCAAAACTAAAGGATTTCTCCTTAAATTTACAAAAATATACAGAAATTGATATGAATTAATAGCCGGGAGGCAGATAGTAAGTCTTACCACCTCTAACTATTGTATTCAAATCCAATTTGACAGGCGGAGGTTGGACAGGAGTCTTCGCTATAGTCCCCTTTTGCCTCTGCTTGTTGTATAGCCTGTTCTCTCATCCTTGTTTGACTTCTCGTAACTCTGGGAGTAGAATCTCTGGGGCCAGTAAACAAATTATGTGGTCTGTAAGACGGGTCTTGTTTTCTGTCATCTCTGATGATTTCCCTTGGGGGTGATTCTACAACAGTGGGAATAGGATAATGGCCATCTCTTTCCGGGAGATTTCTCTGGGGAAGGAATTCTTGGAGGGGATCCGCCGTAGGCTCCGTATACTTCACCTTCGTGTGCGGGTGGCTCTTGAAGAATTGCTTTAGCAGGGGTATCTACTGAAATCTCTTGTTTTATGGGTGACAAGGATGGTCTAAATTCCCTTCTCTGACCCGAGGGGTGAGAGGGTTTTCTTACGAAGTCATTTTTTGGAGTAGAACAGATAAATCCATCGTCAACACGTGTTCTTCCTGCGACCACATCGCTATATCTCCTGGGTTCCACCTGAGTAGGCTCTTCTATGTGGGCTTGATCACTCTCCCAATAGTTCCTAGTCTGCGTTGGCTGTGGTGGAGGAGCAGTGTGCGAGTCGTCTTCGAACCGAGTTGATGGCGGTGGGGGAGTTGGAAGAAGATTGTATTCTAACTGAGTTGTTTGTGGTGGAGGAGTAGGGAAATGATAACGAGAAGGTGACGGTTCGGGTGGAGGAGAATGATCTTCCACCTCATCATCTGTTTCCGAACCGATTTCTGATTCACTTTCGGGTGCATCTTCGTCATGTTCCTTGGAGCTTAACATCTCTTTAACCGCATGAGGATTCCAGACTTCGTCATTCGTAAAGTCGAACCGTGAGTCTGCAAACTTTTCTGCTGCAACTACCTTTGCGTTGTCCACATGGACAGGGAAAGTCTTACCTGTACTCAAACAAATTACCATCAATCAATTTATTTGGTCCTCTCAAACATCGTACAATATATGGCCCTTCAAACTTGGGACATAATTTTGAACTATGGTGAGGTTTCTTTACAGCTCTGATGAAAACATAATCTCCTATTTTGAATTCTCTTTTCTTGGCTTTCTTATGTTGCTGCTCCAAAGTCTTCGTTGTTTCTCTCTCCAACCTTTCTCTAGCCAAATCTCTTATATTGTCGATCCTTTCTGTCAGCACATCTACCTCGTCTGAAATGAACTTCATCTTCTCGGGCTTATTTACAAAAGGAGAAACGTAATCGGCCATTTCGTAAGGGACTCTCTTTATGTAACCATGTAGTAGGAAATGTGGAGAGGAGCCGAATAGATCGATTTATAAGCCGAATAATTGCGATTGGGCGAAACTCGATAACTCATATCCCAATCTTTGTGGTTATTCTTTCACATAATGTCGTTAGGAAAGACTCGATATCTTGCATTGATTTCTTTTCAACAAACTCCGTTGGAGGCATTTGTAAGGCAAGATCTCTGCCTTCTTTATCCTCCAGGCCTTGCACAAGTCCTTAAAACACCTGGCTTGTGAACTCCTGGGCATTGTCAGACACAAAGAAGATTGGGGGAGCACTATGTTCTACATATGACCCTTTCTTGCAATGCTCGGGCAAATTCCATTACTTGGTCTAGTTTTACCAAAGGCACTAATCGACCGTTTAACGCGTCAAACGTCGCGAATACTAGTATGATTTGGCTCCTGACTCTGTTACAGGTGGGGAGTTTTCCATCTCACTGTCAACGTGGACGCATGTGAAAAGGTGTGTAGGGCAAAGCCATCTATTGGATTCTCTCTGTGGGAGGTTTTAGGACCTTTTGCTCTGGCACACGATACACATTGGTTACAATATTCTTTAACCAATTTACCTCTCTCAACTACGGTCTTTCTTTCCACTCTTTTTTCTGTTCTCCTTAAGGACCTCCATGTCCGCTACCTAGCGACGCATGGCAGTGATCTATCACACTGTATATCATACTGTCGGGGACCTGTATGACATAAGGTTTGGACTGTGTCGCATAGTATAAAACACCTTTAATGAAAATGTGGGGATAGGTTTTAGGGTTTTCTTTAACCCATTTCACCATCTTACCTAATCTTGGGCATTTCTCTTGTTCTCTTATGAAAGTTTCTCTACTCAGGACAAAATCTGTTCGAGGTAAATCACCTTTATTCTCTAACACAGCTTTGATAATAAAGACGTTAGGTGCCGGGTGTCTACTCAAAAGTAGTCCGGTGGGATATTCATTTTACCTTTCTTATAAACAATAGTGGGGGAGAAGCTGTTTACGAACAAATTCCATCTTGCTAGCCTGCCGGTCTGCTGCTTGTTGCGGAAGATGAAACAAAGAGGTTGATTATCTGTGATAATGGTGACCTTATAGCCGAACACGGTGTTCTTAAACTTTTGCAAGCAGAACACTACGGCCAGGCACTCCTTTTCGATCGTATCGTAATTCTTCTCACTTGCTTTGAGTACTCGGGAGACAAAGGAAAGGGGTTTCTCTTTCCCGTCGTCTGTAAGCTGGTACAACACTCCCCCAATCCCGTAATCGCACGCGTCTGTATTCACGAAGAATTCTTTGCTGTAATCAGGGAAAGTTAGCTGTGGTTGTACCACCAATTTATCTTTCAAAGTGTCAAATGCCTTTTGGTGTTTTTTCGTCCATACAAAGGGGACATTCTTCTTTATTAGATCATACAGTGGTTGTGCAACGACTGCGAAATTGTCTATTAAGAAGCGAAAATAAGAGAAGAAACCAAGGACACCTGTGTCTCTTTGACATTTGTCGGAGGGATGAAACTCTTCATTGTTTCGACTTTGGCTGGGTCAGGACTGATTCCATCTCTTCCTATCTTGAATCCTAGATACAAAACTGATGACTGTAAGAAGCTGCACTTGGACAGTTTTACTCTCAAGTTGTTTTCTCAGAAAGCAGTCAGAACTTTTTCCCAAATTCGACAAGTGTTCGGTAACGTCCATTTCCTAGCACTAGTACAGTCGTCAGACTAGACCTGTGCGACTGGTTCCTAAGAGATGATTTCAAGGCCATTTCATTTGGCCCTAGCATTATGCCGAAGGTGCATTTTTTGTGGCCACAATGATCAAACGCAGTCAGGGGCAAAAGAAGGCCTTTCCCTATCCTAAATGCCATATAGCTGTTTGGCAGGTTTCTTCCTCTATTTCTAACGCATGGTAAGCGTCCAAAGAGGTCAATCGAGGTAAAAATCGTATTTCCCCCGAGGCGCGTAAAGATCTCTTTTATCCGAATGGGAAGGAGGATTAGGCACGTCACTGGGGTCTACCGCTCGAAGCCTCTGACGCGTAAGCTACGTAGCTCATCTTACTGTCACAGCAATATGTTAATGCGTCAGGTCACGTATCAATAGGCAATCACTGGAAAGTAGCACTCTATCCTACCATGCATTGCACAGCTCCTACCACTCAGCGTGAAGAGACGTCCGCGCTTCTGCGGCCACCAATTGTGCTGACCTCGTGTGGAGCACACCTGACTGCCTCAACTTGACCTCTAGCTCTCACACTCATCCCTCCGCGATACAACCTTAACTTATTGGCCGCGTCCTACACGATTAGTGGCCTATCTTATACCTCTAGTCATTGCGACAATACTCTCACAGGTCTTATGGTACGATTCAATTTTTAACTTCTTAGTAAATGAATAGTGACTGCCAGCGATCATCATCAAGTGCTAGTACATCATGGAAAGTCATCAAAAAGATCAAGCAAGTCTTCTAAAGTTACTCTGGCTTCTTCAAGATGGTATTCTCAGCGTCTTCCTTGACATCTTTTCTTCATGATTTCTCTTGTACACTTTCCTTATTCTGTCTTACCGATAGACCTTGAAAGCGTGTGCACATTAGCCGAACTTCGTTCGCTAGAGTGTCCTCTTATGTCTGGGCACTTTTTTCAACCGATTTGCTAAATTATCGGAAACTGTTACCTAGCGTTCACTCCTTTTTTTTCAATAAAATTGCTTTATCGCTCAAACTAATATAGCTGAGGACAACTTGTGTTGTTTCTCACTAGGACTGGACCGTATTAGGCTATGTACAATAGGCTCTGGTAAGAGCTGGCTGTCATTATTACATGCTTCGCTTCCATATTCAAAAATTTTCCTGTGTGATTTCAGGTCCGAACTTTACTGTATCCATAGGATTGCATGGTAGAAAAGTGTTTTTCTATCACTCTTAATCGATTTTTTAATCTCTTCACTCGATCATCAGATATTTCATCTGGGTTAGGTAGTTTCGCTGAACCGGTAACCTTCTTGGTTGACTCGGGAATTTTCTTTCTTCATTAGAAGTGATTGCTTCTGTTCGGCTTGGCTCTCTGTAGGCTCAGGACTGTGATGAATGGGAGGTGGAGTACTTCTCTCCTCTTGTTCCATTTTCCTTATCACTTGATTCGACTGGGCTTGAGCGGTTCCGTTAGATGCATGACTTGGTTGATTCGAGTTTTCTCTTTCATTAGAAGTGTGCTTCTGTTTCGGCTTGGCTCCTCTGTGCTCAGGACTGTGATGAATGGGGGGTAGAGTACTTCTCTCCTTTTGTTCCATTTTCCTTATCACTTGATTCGACTGGGCTTGAGCGGTTCCGTTCGATGCATGACTTCCTTTTCCTCCCTTAGGCGCTGGCCGCCTGTGTGGGGGTGTTACTGACAAAATTGCTTCCTTTTCCTGTGGGAAATAACCTTTCGCAACGCGGGTTGGTTTGACTGACGGGGCTGCCTTCCTGGGACCGTTGGAAGATGCCTTTTCGCAACGCGGGTTGGTTCGACTGTCAAAGTGGTTTTCCTTTCCGGTGGAAAATATCGGTTCGCAACTGGTTGTTCAGCGTGGTTCGAGTACCTTAAAGTTCGATTTGAATCCTTGAAATGGTTCGAATCCTTAACTATTTTCTCCTCCCTAGGCACTGATGACTGGGGCGGATATGAATTGGACAGAGTGGGGTCTCGTACTCGTCTGAGATTCCCATCTGTGTGTTCTCTGACTGAGTACTTTCTAATCATATATAAACCTTGCTTGGCAAAGACGGGGATATCTATCTCCTTCTCTTCATGGATAGACATCTTAGAGGAAAACATATAACAATGTAGATGGGGTAAATTAGATTAAGATATTATTGCCCAAGATATCCAAAACTGGGAACACCCTTACTCGCTCACTTGGGAAAGTAGTGAGGTACTCTCTTATGCATGCGAAGGTTAACAGCGTTATCTCTCCCTTTAACTTGGTTGGGTTATTATCGACCCCTTGCACCACCAAGTCAGTTTTTTGGAGTTTAACTTTGAAGTCCCCTTCTTTCTCTAACTCCTTTAAACGCTTGGGTGTTATGAGTGATATATTACTCCCACAATCCAGTAAGATACAGGCCTTAGCTTCCTTGCCGCCTATGGAGGGGGTCAGGTGGACATTCGCATAGAAATGGTGTCCCAATTTGTATGGTCTTTCGACATTTTCTTGAAAAAATGTTTTGGCTACCGTTCTATCTTTTTCACTTCTAAATACCCATCTATCATATTTTTTCCTCATTTTTCTCTTTACTCTTGCCCGTTCTTTGCCATTTAGCGAAAATTTTCATTCTCTAAATTTTCGTCGGAAGGGAAGGGCTCTCTCTCTAAAGACTTATCTTCCTCTTCTTCTTCTTCTTCACTCATTTCCAAGTCTCTTCGTTGGCTCTCCGCCACATAGACTCTGGTATTCTTTTTCTCACCGGAGGGCTTGTATCCTTCTTTCTTCTTCGTGAAGGTCCTGGGCCCTCGCTTGTCTGTAGCGAAACGCTCTGGTTTCTGGGCCTTTATGCCCTTGTCCATATCAACTGCTGTTGTATGGAACGAACGTTTGGGTTTCTCCCGGAAGTGGGTTACCATGAAGGAGCGTCTCTGACCGGGTTGCGCAGCCTCGTTTTGATAAGGCCTTTGCATTTACCCGGAAATAGGGGCAATTCCCAGCGACAGGCTCTCGACGAATGACCGATAACCTCGCATGAAAAACAATTGTGGTTTTCTTTCAACTCTTGTTCAGTCACTCCTCTAAGTATTCCTCTGTCTTTCCGTGGAGTTTGCTCTGACCTTGCCTCATCTGTCTTCTTCCGGGGAATATTAGTCGATCTCATCTCTTCTCTTTGCCTTTGGGGAACATAATCTGATCTCCTTCCTTCTCTCTTCCTATCCTCATACCTTGGCTTGTGGACAGACTCTTTATTTTTCTTGTAAGAGTTGTTATACTCTGACTTTTGCCTATCTTCCCGTTCGTCTCGGGCCATGAACACTTTTGTGGTGCGGAGTTCCGTTTGTCTTTTGTTATCCAATCTCAATAAAGCACCTTTCGAAATTTGACACAATTTTCCTAACAGTTCAGTTAGACTCATTTCTGTATCAAATATCTGCAATATTTTTTCCTTCAGTCTTTCACCATCTCTGCGCTCGGAGACATTCTGCAGGATCTTAGCGACGACCATTACATTTATATGTTTAGAATTAAACATTGCCTCCTTGTCGAGGTCATACATCCGACTCCTTTGGTCAACTCTTCTAAGCTTCTCTTTCCCCAATCCTACATGCAAATCTGTTAAAAATGTGATCCTTTTCTCTTTTGTATTCTACAAAGTCCAATCCCAAAAATCGAAACGATTCTTTTATCCTTCGGGTTGGTAAATAGGTCTTTAATAATTGTAACAAAAAATCCTCTAATCTATTAAATCGGAAGAAAATGGGGTCCTGGAGCAAATAATGCCTAGCTTCACTGTCTAAGTCTGTTGAAATAGCTGACCTCGCAAAAATGATCTTTTGGTCTTCCGTTAATGTGCCTAAAGCACTAAGCTTTTCCTTCAATGAAATGACATACTCGTCATATTGAATGCCGCGCCAGAGTTTGGTCTTTAAACTTTTACCGTAAAGTTTTAGCCCTTCTGGCACCTCAGGCAGAGCGGGTGTAAATAGATTT
>JABUQX010068524.1:0-7500 GCA_015478945.1 Trachelipus rathkii | reverse complement strand
ATATATTATTAATTATTATTATTATTAATTATTATATTATTATATATATTATTATTATTATTATATTAATATATTATTATTATAATTATAATTAAATTATAATATAATTATAATTATTATTATTATTATATTTATTATTATATTATTATTATTATTGATTATTATAATTATAATTATAATTATAATTATTAATTATTATTATTATTATTATTATTATTATTATTATTATTATTATTATTATTATTATTATTACTATATTTATTGAGATTTAACGGATGATTAAAGTTGATTATGTTCTGTTTGATCCCTCTAACTTCAACATCAAACGATTCAGTATCCGAGCATAATTTAAAAGCTCTACATACCCGTACGATGGATTTAACAATCGAGTTCTTCTATACTTCTGGGGTAGTAGGAGTTGTGAATAAGGTATAGAAGAATAAATTGTTTTAGAGAATTGAAAGCTAAAAGTAAAACTTTTATTATAAATAATTGATATAAGCGAAACCGAGTGTGAGTGTAATATATTATTATTCATTATTATTCATTATTATTATTATTCATGGTATGTATTATTAGTTATTTATATGATTATTATATTATATTATATTATTATTATTATTATTATTATATGTATTATTATTATTCATTTATGTAGTTATTATTATTATTATTTTTTTTATTATTATTATTATTTATATTATTACACTTGGGAACAAATTTTGATGCGTATGATCCAATATTTGTTTTTTATGTTTTTTTTTTCGCTGAATCCAAAAAACCTTTGAAATATTGTTTTTTCTTAAAGGTCCAATTTTGCTGTTCTTCTCATTGAAACATTCATAATATATTACTAGTATAATAATGATATAAATTATATATATATATAATATAAATGATAATATATATAAGTATATATATATATATATATATATATATATATATATATACTATATATATTATATATAATATAGTATATATATATATATTAGCAGTAACAGGAAAAAACGGTTGGGCATACAAACAGATGATCTAGTAAAAAATGTGTATCTCGCCCTATTTAAAAATGCTCTAAAAATTTCATATAAAAATTACATCATTCATGAAATCATTTATTTCATTTAGGATTTTTATTTTCATTTTATAAATGAAAAATCCATATTTTTTTTAATTATAGTCCTACAATATGAAACTTTCACCAGCATATAAATTAGAAGAGATAACATATTTATCTGTTATCTATCATTTATTACAGTTTCTGTTCAAAGAATAAAATTTATTTTCTGCGCCGCTCTTTTAACGGTTTCACCCATGCGAATGGCGGCAAAACTTTACGTAATAAAAAATATCGCTTTTTGGAATCAATTAAAAAAAATATACTAAAAAGAATCATTGCATTGGTTATATGTAAGAAAAAACTAAATTCAAATTCTCAGAGCGTAATAATAATTAAATACTAATAATTTATTATTTTTTAACATTTGATTTTCACGACTTTTAGTATTTTTATTTTGATTAGATATATATAAATTTATGGATATCTATATATATTATTCATATATATATATTAATTAATTATATTTGAATTATTTTAATTATTATTATTTATTATTATATATGTATCTATTATTATTATTATTATCTATTACTATTACCAACTGGTGTTGACGGTTATCATTACTTCATTAAATAGTAGCAGTCCTAGAGGGAGTATTATTATTATCTATCTCATATTCTTCTTTTTATTAAGATTATTATGATATAATATTATTATTATCATTATGATTTTATTATTATTATATTATTATTATTATTCATTATATTCATTATAATTATTATATCATATTATTATTATTATTATATTATTATTTATTATTATTATTATTATATTATTATATATTATTATAAAATTATTATATGTATAATTATTACTTAATTATTCGTATCGGCGTAATCTTAAACAAACCGCGTATTATGTAAGCACCTAAAGTATATATCTAAACATAAGCAAGAAAAACCTTTGCAATATATAAAAAATTAAAAATGTTCCGCATACATGATCTAAGTAATATTAATATAATATTAAAATAATTCATTAAGCATCTAAAATGAAAACTAGGCAAAAACAAATATTAAATCGTAAAAAATAAGAAAAAACCAATTCCTTTATATTTGTATTATATCCTAAATATCTTAGAAAGTAAATATATATATCATATATATATACTAATATATATAGCGCTACTATAAAATATATATACTATATATAATATAGATATATATATATATATATATATATATATATATATATAAATATCACATATATATTTATATTACTATATATTATATATATATTATATCATATATATATATATAATATATATACTATATATAATATATATATACTATATATATATAAAATACTATATATTATATATATATATATATTACTATATATATATATATACCGTACTGTTAAAAATATATACTCTATAGAAAGTTTAGTGCTTATTTTATTAACATAACTTTCAAAGTTACTTGTAATATTTTGGGTGTTTGTGACATGCTCTAAAATTGGAAGTAATGTTTAATTGGCATGCCCGATTTTATGCGTTAATAATAAATACATTGGCGATGTTGGATAAAATGAACACTTTATTGGGCAAAACACTTTTTAGAGTTCAGTGACAGTTACCCAAGTGTAGTGAAAGTTACCCAATCCCTTATAAACAATTAGTTCTTGTAAATGAAATGTAGTGAATGATGGCAAATCGGCAGGTATAAGTGGAATTATTGGGTAAATGATGAAGAGAGGTGGTGAGATTGTGATTGACTGGATACGGAAATTGTGTAACAAAATGTTTGTGGAGGGTGTAGCTCCGGAGAGACTGGAGGAAAGCAGTTTTAATAACACACTTTTATAAGGTTAAGGATGATAGGGAAACCGTAGAAACTATATGGAAATTAGTTTATTGAGTGTTATATTGAAGATATATGCTGATATTTTGATTAAAAGAGTGAGTGAGTCGAGTGACTCAGGGGCTGATTGTTGAAGAGCAAGATGCATTTGGAAGTGGTAGAGGATGTGTAGATCAAATTTTTTATATTAGAGCAGATGAGTGAGAAAATGAGAGAGAGGAGGAGGGAGCTTTAATTTAGGTTTTATGGACTTTCACAGGCATATGACAGGATTAATAGGGAAGCTCTGTGGTAGGTTTTAATGATATATGTTGTTGGTGGTAAACTCCTGAATGGAAATAACAGTATGTATGTTGATAAAGAAGCGTGTGTAAAAACAAATGGAGTGAATAGTGAATGATTTAATATTAATAGCTGAGTGAGAGAGGAGTGTGTCACGTCTCCATGGCTATTTAATTTGTATATGAATGAGTTGATGAAAGAATTTAAGAAGACGGTGGCAGGTGAGGATGTGAGACTGATGGAGGACGGTAGAGAGTGGAGGGTACCTTGCTTATTGTGCGCAGATAATTTGGTTTTGTGCAGTGAATCTGAGGAGAGATTGGGAAGATTGATATAGTGACTTGGCAGTGTAAAAATAAATTGTGGATAAGGTAAAGTTATGGTGGTAGGTGAGGAAAGTCCGCATTGTGAAATCATGTTGAATGGTAAGCAACTGGAACAAGTATCGCAGTTTAAATATTTAGGCTATATGCTGGATGAATAGGGCATGGGTTATGCTGAGTACAGTAGGAAAGTTGAGATGGTAGGAAGGTGGCTGTTGCAATTAAATATTTGATGAATGCAAGAGGACTAAGACTAGAGTGCGCTAGGTTCTGCTTGAGGGTATGTTGTTACCGGTGTTAAAGCATAGTGGTAAAAAACTATGATGTGGAATAAAAAGTATAGTTTAAATGTGTAGTTTGTCCAGATGGATAATCTTAGGGGCGTGTTAAGTTGGAAAAGAAATTGATAAAATTGAGAATGAGCGTTAATTAGAGATTGAGTGGTGTAGAGACAGGTACAATATGATAGAATAAATGAGAATGTATTAAAGGGTGTTTGGCTACTTTGAAACCAAGGATGGATAGTCATGCGTTAAGTGGTTGCTTAGTGGGTGTTGTGGGAAGCACCGGCTTCGGAGACCTAATAAAAAGTGGAAATTGATGTGCCAGTAAAAGAGTGTCCAAAGGAAGGAATGTGAATTAACACAGGGCTAATATATATACTAATAAATATATAATATATATATATATTATATATAATATAATATACTAATATTATATTTCATATATATAAGTATATCATATATATAATATACTATATACTATATATATATATATCATATATATAATATAATGATTATATCTATATATATATATATATATATTATACATTATGATTGTTATTGAAGGGATGATTGTGGGCCTGGCCCCCCAGGGGATGAACCTTGATATTGAGAATACCACATTGTGGGTCTGTCCGTGGCTGTGTGAAAGATCCTAGGATGCATTTGCCTGCGACGGGCTCGCATTAAAGGGTATAAAGGGGAGGTGTGTGGTTTTTTCTTTTCGACTTAGGTCATATTCTTCTAATTAACTATCCTGTTTCGGAGCATTATTGCGTATACGGCCCCCAATATGTATAAGGCATCAACGGGTATTACCGATGCTAGCTATGCTACGCTACTGCATGCATGGCATGATGACAAGTCAAAACTGATCGCATGTGTTGAGCGTCATACCTGGCATAAACTAATGAGTCTCTTATGCTCCCATGTTTCGCAGTTTGGTAGTATTTGTTTTATGATTTTTGAATCATTATCCAACTCATATACCACGGACTCCCCCCTCCCCCCCCCTTTGAATATTTTTTGTTCTTGGACCACTAAGGCTTAATTAAAATGTGCAAAACTTCAATTATGCTTAGATATTTTCAGGGGTCAAAATTCTCCAAAAATAAAAAAAAATTATATCGCAAAATAACCAAATTAGTATATTTTTAATGCCAAAAAAAAAACAAAAACACAATGTTCTGAGAATCACTTTAGAACCCTGAGAAAATGGCCACAACCTAACCATCAAATTTAAAAAGCGAAATTGGCACGCAGACTTTTCATTCCTACTTCTCTTTTTCCTTTCCATTCTGCTTTCTATTTTAAGTGCAAAAGACCATAACATTTCATCAAGTCTTCGTGGAGCCCTTTAGAAAACATCACCATCCCCCGGAGGTTCACGGTCACAAGTTAAGAACCTTTTGCCAGAGTATACATACCATCTATACACTTAAGACTTTAAATGCTCTCTCTCTCTCTCTCTCCTCTCTTCATCTCTCTCTCTCTCTCTCCTTCTCTCTCCTCTCTCTCTCGCTCTTCCCTCTCTCTCTCTCTTCATCTCTTCTCTCTCGTTAACTCCTCTCTCCTCTCTCTCCTCTCTCTCCCTCGCTCGCTCTCTCTCTCTCTCGCCTCCTCTCTCGCCTTCTCTCTCCTCTCCCTCTCTCTCTTCTCTCTCTCATCTCCTCTCTCTACTCCTCTCTCTCTGCTCTCCTCTCTCTCTCTCTCTCTCGTCCTCTCTCTCTCTCTCCTCTCTCTCTCTTGCTCTCTCTCCTCTCTCCTCCTCTCTCTCTCCCTCTCTTCTCTTCTCCTCTCTCTCCTCCTCTCTTCTCTCTCTCTCTCTCGTCTCCCTCTCTCTCTCCTCTCCTCTCTCTCTCTCTCTCTCTCTCTCTCTCCTCTCCTCTCCTCCTCCTCGTCTCTCCCATCAGTCCATTTTCCCACTGGACGAAAGTTAAATGAAAACGTAAAAAACTCCAGAGTTCATTAATTATGTCCGTTCCTCTTTAAAAATACGTAAAAAAAAAAAAGGTTCGTCCAAAAAAAAAAGCAAAAAAAAAAAAAAAAAAAAAAAATTAGATTACAAAACATTTTTTGTTAGGACATCCTTCTTTCCGTCCCCTTTTATGTTTAATTTAAAATTTTGAAAAATTATTTAATATACTTAAAAATAAGTTAAAATAACTCAAAATCACTCTATTTAACCCACTGAGCTAGTATCTAAGTTCAAAAAAAAAAGAACGATTATTAAACACAGAAAAATCATTTCCCTTTCAAAAAGTTCTCTTTATTATTTCAAATTTTTAATAAGGAAAAAAAAGTAAGCATATTAATCTTCTAGAAAAGGGGGGGGGGACCGAAGTATCTCATGGTAAACAGGAAAGTAAATCACAATCTCCAACGTCACAGTGCCAAACTTCATTACTCTGGTAAACGTTATTGAGTGCCTCAAGGTGGAAGAAGATTAATTAAGCTTTTCGAAATGAGCTTTTCAATCCCTTTATTGAATTCTCTTTAATCATAAGATCACAATTCTTAACGAATACTTTTCTCCTTAAATTTTTACTTAACTTTCTGACAGGACTTTCATAATTGTTTTTTCCTTCATTTTTTCAACTCCATATTCCGAATGAATGCTCTTCAATTTAGTGTTTATGTTACAATAACATACTTCATACAGGCATCTAATGGTGTTACTTCAATACTACTGTAATATACTAATAATATATATACTACATATACGCTATACTATATACTAATACTACTAGACTTCTACTATTATATATATCATATATATATAAACTATACTATGTATATACTAACTTAATACTCTATACTATAATAATAAGGGAATAAAAATATTATCTCTCATTATACAGAATTTACCAATAACCCCCAAAAAAAATGCTATGTTACCAAAAAAAATAACAATTTTATTTTTTCTTCTTTTATGAAAAAAAGATAGATAATTTCCCTTGCTAAATCTTAACCTTAAAACTGATTGCAAAACTTCTCCGTTTATATATAACATGAATATCATTAAAACGAGCTCTGTTAGTCTTTCCTTCTCATTAGAATTGAGAAAAATATGTTTGACCTTTTCAGCAGTTGAAGAAAATTTTTCTCGCGATCTGCATCCGTTATACGTCGAGCAACTGACTCTATAATCTTTAACAATCCCTAATATCACTGTAATACACACCACACTCTATTTTACACAAACTCTCCAAAATTATTAAACAATATCGCATGATTCGACCTTTAACTCAAGATTGTAAGTATGGATCTTGTGCTCACGAACTTGCTCCTCTTACAATTGTGAAAGACTCACTTCAAATCATCAAGAAAAGGAGTTGCAATTGCTTCTCATTCGTAAACTCGTCTCTCTTTTCATTTCACGTCGCTTTCCCACAAGGACAATTCTCATTCCTTCGTTGAAGCCAGAAGCCAGCAGAAGTCTGTTGCAACTCTCCAAAATGCTTCGAAAATCTTGTATCGATGTCCTTGTGCGAAAATCTCTCAAAAACACAACATCCGATAGTTTCAAGATATATCTAAGAGAGACCGTTACCTGTCACTAAATGATAGAGACTTTAACATGTAAGCTACCATAATCCGTAGAGTGAAGGAGAGTAAACTAAAGTTAAATTAAACTTATCTACATCAATTTGCCTGTGTGACTCTACATATTTCAAAAAGCTGTGAATCCGTGT
>JABUQX010068523.1:17500-22912 GCA_015478945.1 Trachelipus rathkii | reverse complement strand
AATGCCATCCAGACCACTGGCCTTCCTGGCACTCATAGATCTCAAGAATCCATGCACCGATAATGCGTAATCGCGGAAGAGGCAATAGGAAACCTTGCAGAGGAAGAAGCAGGAGGAGGGGATGCCGGAAACGTCCAGGGTAGAATTAGATGAAAAAAGGAGGCCGCAGAGATTAGCCTTTTCAAGTAGGAGAGTTAGCTACAGAACCGTCAGAACGAATAAGTGGAGGAAAGCAGATTTACAAAAGTTGTTAGAGATTTTTTTGGCAAGAGGCCAGAAATTTTTATCAAGTGGAGGGCAAGTAGGTTGTCGCACTTTCTTTTAGTGAAAAGCGCGCTTAGCTGTCGAATAATAGCTCTGCAACGATTCGAGCAGAATGGAAATTAGTAGAGTGATAGGAGAACGAGTTTCCATGCCCGGTAGGCAATGTCTCTCTCCTGAATGGAGCGAGAACATTACCCATAATACTGGATTTTGTGGAGAAAAAGATTTAGTTGAAGATGGAATGAACCCGCTCATACCTTCGACGATTACGGCTCCCTACCTTTTTCAAAGCGTGACCGAAACGTCCTCCGAGTCAAAGCAGATTCCCCTACAAGCATAGTTTTGCAAAGAACGACGCAAAGCCCCCAATCGGCTCGTTAAAAGTGCCAGAAAGTACGTTTGGGGCATGGGGGAGCTGCTGGAGAAAAAGTTTTTAAATTAGAGCTACAAGATTGTGGTCAGAGTTAGCCGATAGGAGGGAAAATGGTGTATTTTATATCGGAGAAGGAGTAGTTGGTGAACCATAAATCAAGGTGTTTCAGATGGTTAGGACGATCTGGTATGTGTGTAGGTTCTTTTTAATTAATCTGTCATGATCGTTGAGAATACTGAATGTTTTTTCCTCCTCCCCTGCATCAGTATGAGAGGAGCCAACCACTCAGTGTGATGTACGTTGAAATCACTTAATTGATGATCTCAGCATTTGGATGGGAAGAATAACCGTCTCATGAGAAGTAGTAAGATATTCAAAAAGGAGGTGAAAACTGTTCCTTGAGGAGCAGTAGCAGAAACACAAGATAATGGTGTAGTAGGAAAGAAAGATTTTAAGCCCAGAACATCGAAATTAGAAGATTATCCAAGATTCTCAAGACGTGTTACAGGAGTGTTTAATGTTTATATAGGCACAGACTCCACCATTTAGTCTGAAATTGTAGAAAAGGTTATAGTTGGGAGATATTAAGTTTTATTTGAAAAAGAATCCCTGCTAGCTGGGTCTCAGACAGAAGTAAAATGTTAGGTAGAGAGTTTAAGCGAGGTGATATTCCACAGATTCATGATTAGCTTAGGCCACGAACGTTGGCGAAGTCAATAGAGAACCCCAGCCTGCGCCACCCCTACATCTTCTCTGTCCGTCATTCAATCAGAACAGCCTACAAACAAACAACAATCGAACATACACACCCACAAAACCCATAGAAATTGGTTTTTTATTAAATAAAACCAGCGCCCACACAACAACACACACAGATCACGTACAAAAAAAGATAAAGAAAGAAAAAAAAACGCACTGAAAACCTTAAAAATAAAATTATTAAAATTTATGATTTAAAAATAGAGACAAAACAACTAAATCAGTAATCTAATAAATATGTAAACTAAATAAAACCCTTAAACGTTAAAAGTTCCATACACACCTCGACAGCTTCAACTAACTTAAGTACTTCAATTTAACCCCCCAAAAAACGGATACCAATAATCTACATTAAAACTTTAAAAAAGTAAAAAACTTGTATTAAGGAAGATAAATTGTAAATACGAAAAACTTAAAAAGTTAAAAAAGGTAAAACACTAAAACTTATCTTAAAATTTCGGCTTGTTCGAGAGATTGGGCTATGTTTTCATCTAAGTCTTCTTAAAAAACGCTTATTCGAGTATTTATAAATAATTAAAACCTCTAAACTAATATGACATTAAAATACTAAATCACTTAAAGCAAAAAAAA
This sequence comes from Trachelipus rathkii, assembly GCA_015478945.1. Classification (NCBI taxonomy): domain Eukaryota; kingdom Metazoa; phylum Arthropoda; class Malacostraca; order Isopoda; family Trachelipodidae; genus Trachelipus; species Trachelipus rathkii. Next base: position 20,925 of record JABUQX010068523.1, on the reverse strand, counting down.
AAAACAGCACTCTAATAGAAAAAATTAAAAACAAAGCACAAACACACAGCAGAGCAATCACGAGCACAACCTTCCACTTTGAAAACTAAACTTGAAAACTCATACACTTGTTCCAGCTGATCACCATCTAACATAATTTCACACCGAGGACTGTCCTCACACAATCATAACCTTACTCTTATCTACGTTTACTTTAAGACCCCTCATATTACACACCCTGCCAGTAGTATTGGCGGGAGTTCGTCGGCAACATCAGGGATGCGAGCGCTGAGTGTCCTTATCAGCGTTAGCTGATAAGGACACGTGTTTCGAGATAACGCTAAGTGCTTTTATTGATAACGGCGGTTCGGTTCTTATTTCGGTGTATTTAATTTATTTTTATTTAAATAAAAATAAATTAAACAAATAAAATTAAAAAAAAAAAAATAAATAAAAAAATAAAATAAAAAAAATAAAAAAATAAATTATATATATTATACCCGTATAAAGTCTCGCCCTGCACCGCACCGCACCGCTCCGTTTATTATTATTATTATTATTATTATTATTATTATTATTATTATTATTATTATTATTATTATTATTATTACGTCGTAGAAATTGAGATCAGGAATGATCCTCAATTTGAGCGACTTCAGGCTCAGCCCTCGGTCTTTAGCTTGTGGTTCCACTCCAGCCCCGCACCCCACCGCATCGCCCCAACTCCGTCCCATTCCGACTCTATATATATATATATATATATATATATATATATATATATATATATATATATATAATAATATATATACTATATATATTATTATATAATTATATATGTCATATATAGATGAAAATAACCGAGAGAATCTATTCGATTCTTGACGGGAATAATTTTAGGTCGGCTTCAGCCTATGGCTCGATATATTTACATGGGTTAGAGTTATCGTATCAGGCTAAATTTGGAGGGGGGTTAGATGATTGAGGTAACCTCGTCGTAGACGAGGTTACGTCACTCCCAGGGGGGCCCCACCCCCTAAAAATCGAAGTGTTCGTATTAGGTGAAATTTTGGTGAGAGGATTCAGAGTTTGATTTCTAGAAATAGTTGATAGGGAATCTGAGGAGTTGCTCCGGCACGGTGCTGAGCCACTGGGTGGCGAGTTTAATAAACATTCGCTATAACAGCATATGGTGTCCTTATAAGGGTTATCGAACCGTAGTCTCGAATATGAGGGTTACAAGTCCGTATAGGGTGTCTAGGACCCCCATTGAGGGGGGTTCTGACTGAAAAAAAGCACAGAATGCAAAACAGAGACCGAAGAAGGATGAAGGAAGAATAAGGAAGGAAAGAATGGAGAAGGAGTCTGACTCAGAAGAGTAGAAGGTGACAACTGCACCGGTGCGGTGCCGAGTTATTAAATATTTATGTAATGATACAATACTGGTGTCTTTATATATGTTATTGGGTCTGTAGATTTTTCGAAATAATGGTTTCAGAACATCAAGAAAAAATAAAAATAAATAAATAAAATTTCTTTTATTCTTTTGTTATAACTTACAAATTTTACGTTTTTACATACCCTAAAGCAATAAAGCAGTAAATCAGTAAACCAAACTGCAATCCTCAGCCCTTCCGTGATCTATTGATCTATTGATTTAAGTCATATTTTTTACTAAAATTGTAATGTTTTACATACCCTAAATCAGTAAATCTTTAAATCAAACCACCATCTAACCACCCTCCTGTCCAGTCGTGATCTATTGATTCAGGTCATATTTTTACTAAAATTGTAACGTTTTACTACCTAAATCAGTAATCAAACCCCATCCAGCCCACCTCCTGTCCTCTTGATCTATTGGATTCAAGTCACATTTCGAGTATCATTTTGGATAAACAACACATAAATAAGTTCTTTATACAAAGATCAAATCAATATATGTTAACGTAGCAAAGTTTCACATTAATAAAGCTTACTTAGAATCATCTGAACTATTATAACCCACGAACGAACAAACCTAGCACATCTTAAACAGGAATACAACGGTTAAGTTACAAGTTTCAACACTTAAACAACAGAAAGGTAACTAACATTACGACAAAACGTAACTTATTCACAACTTGTCAAGCATGTCTCTAAACTAACAATGGTTAATTTTACATTAGTATGGTAATATTTAAACAAATTTACCATAACCTTGTGTATTATCATACAGAACAACGAAAGTATGCTAACGTAACAAAGTTTTCACCATTAATAAAGCAACCTAACATGGCTGGAACTAAGAATATAATATACAACGACAATCTGACACATCTTAAGCAAGAATAACTGCTAACATTCCAAACTATCATCAGTAAAAGTACTAACAAGACATACAAAAACTTAATCCATTCGTACTTCAAACATATCACCAACATGACCATGTTAATTTTTACACTAACATAGTAATATTTACCAAAATTTATCATACTTACCTAGCCAGCAATATACTAATGGGTAAACAGACAACAAGTAAATTTTTAACTCTCTGTAAAGCTAAACTAGAAACATAACGTACTTAACACACAACACCAGACAAAAACAGCTATCATAACCAACTAGTCATAACGACATACGAGGGAAGATAAAACAGTTTTCATTTTTTATAACATATATTTTCATTGAAAAGCGCGCTATATTAAATACATAAAACAATATAAATACATAAAAACATAAGTTTATTTTAAAATAATTAATTTTATAATCAGAGAACATAGGACTCAAGTGGGTAAGCTCTATATATCTCTTTAAAGTTTCAACACCCTTTGAAAGGAGGTAAGTATAAATGTTCAGCAACACTAAAACATTTTTCGGCGTATGACGATTCAGCAGCACTCATTTTCTCATACAAGAGAGAAGTAAACTCATTCAAGCTGATAGTTTATTAAGGCACTCTGTATACTTATTATACGGGAACCACATGTTTCGGTGTAATATCATAGATTACAACATGTGCTATAATGTATAAGTCTCAAAGTAATGTCCACATCGTTTTAGATGCGATGTTATTCCGTTTTTATTTAGCAATCTGTAATTATTTCAGATGTTTGAACATTCGAAACCTATACACGTACGCATGGAAGTTCACACAATCGATGGTTTCCAGTAGTTGCGTACATCAGGGTTTTAATATCGTCACATAACGAGAACACAACGTCTATTCTATTATTACCTCTCACACTGTCACCTCTGATAGATATTTCACTACTCGTCGTTCCATCAGATAACAAACATATCCTCTAGCCATGCCGCTGCGATGTCGATAATCTTGATGATTCCAGCACAAACGAATAAGGTCTATTATTTGAACTCTGGCAGGAATACAAGCAATGTATCGGTATCCATCCGGTTGACGATTAAATAAAAATACATCGTTGGGAAAAACGAAGCTCCTCGTGAGATATCAC
>JABUQX010068523.1:0-12500 GCA_015478945.1 Trachelipus rathkii | reverse complement strand
GAATTATAGAAACCAATTTTTTGCACGTGATTTGAAAAGCTTTGATTTTTTCAAAGTTTCAATATGGAGACAAATTTTATTTTATACGAAGATTTTTGTAGACAACTTACATTTTTTCATTATAATTTTTAAAGAGAATTTAATATTTTTCATTGACGATGCAATAATGTACGACGACCTATATTATTTGACTGAAAATTTCGAATTTGGTTACGGTGAAGGTTTTTCCTTTTAAGACATTTATTATGAAGAAATGTATTATTTTAATTTCTACGTTTTTACTTACTTTTATTTTTATTTTTTTATTTTTCCCAATTTAACGTTTTACTTTTAATAAGATTTATTGACAATTGTTCATTTTCCTTTTTACTTTTATATTTATGACAAAAAATTTTACTATTGGAATTTATTATCCAAATTTTACTTTTCTATTTTCTATTCGCAAACTCTATAAATAAGTTTTTACATTCCAAGTGTGCGAGTTTAAAGTTTGTATGTTTAAAAAAAAAATCAGTTTACATGGCGTTGTTTTCTAAGATGTTGACAATATTAAACATTTATTTTTTCGCCGAAAAAAGAGTAGAGAGAAAGAAAAGTCAAAAAACTCGTAGATTCTCCATTATTAACTTGATAACTGGACCCTAAATTTTAAGCCGAATTAAGAAGGTGATTTGAAAGATGATTAGCGCGGATATTTGAAATTAGGTGATGGAAACCAAAATGACAAATAAGCGTAGGCTAATCGGATTAGCTCAAATCTTGAGGACTATTCTATCCAAAACATCAACATTATATAAGAACATTATATAAGAACGATCAAAACAGATTGCTCTAACGGGAGCAACCCAAAGAGAAGAGACTAAGTTCGTACATAATGTTAAGATATTTATCAAAAATGAATTATAAACGAATCAAAAAAACTGAAGCCTTTTTTCTATACATCTGGAAGGAGAGAAGGGTGACACGAAGTCATTAGTGGGGAATCCTATCGGTTTGTCCAGAAGGCCTAACACAAATATATTACCTACGTAAAATTTCCTAGGAACACTTCTAGAGGAGGAAAAGTTTCATATTACCTTCCAGAGAACAATAAACAAAAAAAATCTCCGGACCCTACTAGAAATTGACATGCCACTTCCTTAAGAGTTGGGATGTCCTAAAAGGAGGGGGTTTGAAATCCGTTTGATAGATAGATTTCGTCAAAATTTAAAGTTACTTTATTACTGCATTTTAAATTACTCCTGTAGAACTTCAATGGTGGAACTCGGGAATGCAAGCTAAAATTGGACGGAGTTCTTGTTGAGCAAGCAGTAAATTGAGAATAAGTGAAGAAGTTGATCGTGACTGATCCTTTTATACTCTGCGGAGAGATTGCCGAAGCGGTTGGCAACTAGTAATTAAGTGAAAAAACATTAATTCGAATTATTAATGTTATGATTATAAATTTAATGTCAAAAGATAGCAAGTTTAAAACTATATATTACATAAATTATTTATTGAATGAATCAACGTAGATTTGTTGTAAAAATTACCAAAAGTTTCAATGGCAACCTTTAGCAACTTATATCTAGTTATAAACGTGTGGGTTTTATTCCCATAGAAATTATATAATAAATTTCACTTTTTAAGCCTATGAGTACTCAGCAATTATGGGATGAGAAAACCGGGTGCTTTAAAAACTACGCTTGAAGCGTTCTTTGTTGGGGACGTGGATGGCCTAGTGGTTAGAGCATCCGGTTATTGTTAACACCGCAACGCGGTGTCCAATGTTTGAATCCCGCTGATGGAGAGTAAAATCTCCTGTGACTCATTCATTTAATGAGTCACAGGAGATTTTACTCTCCCTCAGCAGGATACGAACGCTGGACTCCGCGTCGCTGAGTGAACAGCAGCCGAGAGTTTTATCCACTAAGCCATCCACTTTCCCAAAAAGAAAGTTTCAAGCATAGCTTTTAAAGCTCTCAGTTTCGAATCCCATAATTATCAATTTAAACAACAATCAACAGATTCAGTAATTTCTTTTGATCACTTTGATGTTAAAATTGAGTTCGTAGGGCAACTATAAACCATAATATGCTGAAGTTTCAACTTGGAGAAGAATGAGAGGTCAACTGACGCAAAATTTTTGACCTTCTCGTTTAGAGAGGTCAATTAAATTTATACAAATGGAAGATTGAAATGTTAGGATCAATTTAAAGTAATAACCAAGTCCGATACTCTTAAAGTAACGGGTTAATAAGGAAGGGGGGAAAACTTTCAAATAGGAAAATTTCTAAATTTTGAAGGCCTATTTTAATAAGTGGTTTAATATGTTTGTAATTATGAAACTATAACTTTGATTAATGTCAAAGTTTAATAAAATATAGCCCCATATTCCTAGCATAACTAAGGAAAATTTGAGACCTTAAAACTTTGTCAAAGAAAAGATATACGTAAGCCGGTTAAAGTATACCAGTTTTTGTTTCTCAATTTTGGAGGCAGAAAGTTCTGCGTATATATATATATATATATATATATATATATATATATATATAATTTACATAATATATATATATATATATTATATATTATATATATATATATATATATATATATATATATATATATATATATTATATATATATAGGGTACGACTTGCATATTGGTGGCTTCTTTAAGAGCAAGCACCCTATATAAAAGGATGGTAATTTAGAAAATCATATTTGAAATGATGTTTTTATTCAACATAAGTAAAATATGAAATGAAAGTAAAGTAATAAAAGTCCCTTCTGTTGAGATACTCTCTCTTCGAAGGCGAATTGGTAGTCACAGCCTTTCCAGCGCGTTTCCACCCTATTTTTTTGTGCGAGGATTTGGTTTGTGATTGAAATTCGCGTCGCAGCTTTTCCTTGAAGTTTTATGCTCTTGCCGGGAGATTTCTTGGAAGAGAGTAATCTAGAGTGAGATTTTCTTCAAGTTTCTTAATAATTTGATCTGACTGACTGGTAATTCAAAAGGCGAGTTATATATATTTTCACTTTGACTTATGCTAAAATTTTTGCTCGCGCAAATCTTAGCAAGTACGAACATAAATTAAAATTTTTCAAAGTTACTGGAGTGCTACCATATTCCTGCGCTAAACACGAAGTGAGAAAGTATGTTATAATATATAAAAAATAATAACTAAATACATAGTTTTATACTTTCAAATGTAAACATATCTAATTATGTCCGAAGGACATAAGTAGACATATAAACATTTGAGGCAAAATAATATACAAGAATGTAAATATTCAAATACGAGCATACTGGTTACATCCGAAGATCTAACATATATACAAAATATTTGATACATAAAACACAAAATGTTATATATACAGAAAATAAAGGGGCATTTAAACATAAGCATAATTGGTTATATCCGTTAGATAACAAACATAAAACATTTAAATACAAAAATATTTATACAAATTATGGATATGAAACAATTCAAATTATCACAAGTTAATTAAATAGGCCACATTGATCGAACCGTTGAATCAGGGAAAGTCTTAGTATAAGGCGGTTTTCTACTGTCATCATGGATTTGATCAATGCGGCACTTAAAAGTTTTCAAGCTTGTAGTTACGGAGAAACATTGCTTGACATATGTAGGAGAAGTTGCTTGAAATGTAGGTCCTTTTATTTTTGAAAAAAAAAAATTTTCTTCATACATAAAAGGGAGCGGTCACAGAACTACATTTAGAATTCGAAAGGAATCAAAGTTGTAGTGGAATCCAAAAAATGATTTTCTGCCATAAAATCCAGACTTAAATGATGAAGAAATCCCATACCGTAAAAGAAGTTCCATCTGATAAGGCGAAGTTGGCTTGAAATTTAGGTCTTTATTTGAAAAATTTCTTCAGACATAAAGGGAGATGGTACAGAACCATTTAGAATTCGAAAAGGAATCAGAGTTCGTAGTGGAATTCAAAAATTTCAGACCATAATCCAGACTTGAATGATGAAAGAAATCTATGCCGAAAGGAAGTTTTGCTATGTCTAGCGATGAATCCTCAACTGTGATAGTTTGGTGTTAAAAGATTGAAAACATAATCAAAATTAATTAAATAATGACAAATTGAAGTCGTATCGATAATGTTCGTTTGCTTGAGTCATCTTCTCGGAATGTTCTGATTGGAATTTTAGTATTATTGTATTTTTTCTTTTTCTCATTTGTTTTTTTGTTTGCTTTTTAGAAGGCGTTTAATGAAGTTCTGGGTGTTCTTTCTCCGGGTACCAATTATATAAGGCCTATTACTTGCTAAGTTTGGTGAATTCTTTTATGAGCAAGCACCCTATATAAGAGGATGGTGATTTAGAAATCCATATTTGAAATAATGTTTTTATTCAACATAAGTAAAGTATGCAATGAAAGTATAAAAGTAACAAAAGTCCCTTCTTTTGAGATACTCTCTCTTCGTAGGCGAATTGGTAGTCACAGCTTTTCCAGCGCGTTTTCCAAAATTGCCCTGACTCTTCGTTTAGTGCGAAAATTTGTGATCGAATTCAGTGGAGCTTTTCCTTGGAAGTTTACTGCTCTTGCCGGGAGGGTTTTTTTTGGACGAGAGTATCTGAGTGAGATTCTTTTTCTGATTCTTATAATTTGATCTGACTGAAGAGTATTCTAAAGGACGAGTTTATATATATTTTCACTTTGACTTATGCTAAATTTTGCTCGCGCAAAATCTTAGCATAAGTACGAAACATAAATTAAAATTTTTACAAAGTTAATGGACTGCTATATATATCTATTATTATATATATATATATATATATATATATATCTTATATAATATCTATATATATATATATATTATATATATATATATATATTATATATATATATATTATATATATATACTATATATATCCTATATTTGGAGGAATCTGAGTAAACTATATTTAATAATACACTGTAGGTTATGCAATACAGCTGTGTTGACTGCTACAAAGGTACTATTATATTTGTTAAAAAATCGGTTTATGGGTTATGTAAAAAAAATTCTCTATAACTTTCACTTCAGCAAATTTTTCACAAGTAAATTAGTAATTCCGGGTCCGGCCGGAACGCGGAACCGAAAAAATTTCAAATTCCCGGCCGGATTTCGGTGCACCTCTAATAATGAAAAATTTCAACTCGACGCCAGGGCCGAACCATCGCACAGCGTCCGCGTTAGACCACAATTCTTAATCTAGCAGGCTCTACACTAGTCCGTCCGCCTCTCCAGAAAAGAAAGGTATCTTCGGGACAGTTTTCCCCAAGTCTCCTGCTTTGATATTAACTGCTTGAACTCGGTAATTTTCTTAAATCACAGAAGGGTGATTGGAATTTCTGCTGGAGATACACGGCATTCTACTTGGGTGCTCCGCTGTTCAGGAGCAACCAACTACCAAAATCATGCACCCGGCATAAGCACAACATCTTGTTGCGCCAAATTGCAATAATAAGACGAAAAATTTCACTTCGGCAGGATTCGAACCATCGACAACGGCGTAGCGTGACAATTTTGTACAGGAAGATCCTACCACTAGTCAATCCACCTTCCGCAGAAAAAAAGGAAATCTCGGGAACGTTTTTCAGTCTACTACTACGATATCATGCTTTGAATCTCGGACCTTTTTTTAAATCATAGAACGATCTTGGAACCCTAATATATATATTATACTATATATATATATCTATAATATATATATAATATATTATATATATATATATCTATATATATATAAATATATATTATATATAATATATTATATATATATTATATATATATGAGAATAAACGGTTTTTGCCCTTCTGAAAAAAGGAAATTTTCCAAATATTTATTTGTTTTTCTGCACTTCATTTTTCCTTACATTAGGTTCACAACAAAAACACATTAAAATTTTTTTTCTTATTTCCTTCAAATTTTAGTACCAACCTTCATAACTGGAAGTAATAAACAAACTACGTTTAAATGTTTTGGCATAACGTAAGGTGACGTCAGCCATGCTTGACTGTTATTCCTTCAAAAATTTTGAAAGTACATTTCAAAAAAAAATTTTAAATAAATTTTGAAATGAGGTGTGTAAATAAAATTTATTACCACATTAAATTGGAGTATTTTAATGCAAAAGGCGTTGAAATATCTTAAAAATTAAAGATTTTATTGCCATTTTAGTGGTAGTTCAAAAATCAAAAATACTTCTCCTCCCCCCAAAAAAAACTTTTTTTTTTTGTTTTCTTCCATAAAATTAAAGATACCATAGTTATTCATCATAAAAACTTTTTCTTTTGGTTTGAAATAGATGGGATATTCCTATGAAGTCTCCCCGTATTTAAGAAATTATAAGAATTTTTATTATTATTATTATTATATTATTATTATTATATTATTATTATTATTATTATTTTATTATTATTATTTAAACATTGAGCTTTTTCACTGACATAAACATCTTTCTTGATTGAAGCATTAAACTCTGAGTAAGAATCAACTGGCCTTGATACCAAATGAATAGCCTGAAAATGTGTTTTATCAGTTAGTAACATACATAAAACTAAATAATACTAACTTAACTGGTTATAAGAAAATACTAAACCAAGAAAAAATAATAAAAGATTTTTTTTTCTCCATGTTCATTTCGACATTTTTAGAGTTCCTAAAAAATTAAGGTTTTTGAAAGTAAAGAGAAAGCTCTTAAAAGGAGTTTGTCACGAAGTAAAGCACAATTAAATGCAAGTCTACATAATGAAAGGAAAAAAATTGCCTTTAAAAGAAGATCTGTGGAAAACTATTTTAAAATAAAAAATACAATCTACAACAGCTGGAAAGAAAATTAGAGAGAATGATAGATACAAAAAGGGGGAAGTTTGGATATCAAATATTTGTGTAGACTCTATCAAAAGCTTTTGCCATAGCAAAAATGTCACCAAAATGCAGAAGAGCAGAGGATTAAGAGTCAGAGAGAAGTGAAAGAAAAGACCAGTTGAGCACTTTTTCCTTAAACCATGAGACAAAATTAGAAAATTTAAGATATTTCCAAATATTATCATTTAGAATAACGTAACTTTGTAAAAATGAGAGGTTAATACAACAGAACATAGTTTGTCCCTACGTAGAGTAGTAGAGTAGTCACCTTTTCAGTACAGGGTGAACGACTTCATGTTTCCAGCAAGGATAGGTCGAAGCTGACGGGCAAAGACAGAACAGTTTACTAGTGCTGGGTGAATGCCGTGAATCTAAAATCTTGAGAATTCCCATCGTACGGTTTCTCAGTAATAAACTCAAAGAAAAGGCAGAAATAACACCTTTAAAAGATATTACAATGTTAAGCAAAAATAATTTGGAGAGTTGGAAAAGGATGAAAGATTCCGATTTCGACTTAGTTAGAACTTGAGGCAAAGGTAAAAACGATTAATTTACCATTAGTAGAAAATTAAGATGGCAATGGTGCTGTCGTAATAAACAAAGTTAGAGAATTATGCCAATGGGGCTGAATGAGTGTGAATAATTTGAATCCAAAATGTTAATACATTTTATACCTACAGGAAAAATGCTTTAGTGTCAAGGACAAGAGATTTTTTTCATCATTCTGAGATGCCATATAAAGCCGTTTTCGTTTTTGCATTTGTGCTAAAAAAAGTTCCTAAGTTTTCGTTTTTTTTAGTCAAACTTAGCGCAAAATCGGAAAAAATGGTCACCAAGCGTAAAGAATTTCCCTAATTCTGTGTGATATAGAATAAAATTATGTATGAAATAGCAACCTTACAGAATTAAGGAAATTCCTTACGTTTGATGAGCATTTTTTTTACGATTTTACAATAGGTTTAACAAAAACGAACGCAAACTTAAGCATTTTTTTAGCACAAATGCAAAAACGAAAACGGCTTAAGCAGCAGAGTTTCTGGACTTAACGAAGACGAAAATTATTAAGTGCATTACGAATAAAACGAAAACAAACAGTTAAACAAAGGTTGATGAGTTTAGTTGAAAGGAAATTTCAAAGGTTTGTCCCCCCAAAAATGACCACCACGCCTAAGGCTGGAGAAAAAATTACAATTATTACAATAAACATCAATATATACTGTGCAACTGACAAAATGATTAAGTGGAGATCTAAATGACAATAACATAGCGAAGGCAACAATAAAAGAAATATAAAATATTAAAATGACAACAATATAACATTAGATAAGTAAAATCATTCAATAACACGGCAACTTAATTTGGCATTCCAGACCTAAGTAAACCAGCATAAGGCTTAGATAGTATAATCACAGTTCTCGATATACGACTCGATGAACCCAAGTGAAGACTATCTATACTGTTGAACATACCAACGGATCCACCTGAATCAACTACCTATGATTTAGACGCAGATTGAAGAACCAATGATGACGAAGCGCTTGGTTTCGTTGAGGCAGGAGTTGGCATAGTTCGTCGTGTAGAAGGGTCAAATGCAGAAGAAACAGTGTTTAGCGGATCTCAACAAATTCACGTACACCCTGACTCAGTACATCCTTCACAATTAATTCAAATTCCAACGTGTTGCCATACGCTTTATCATATTCTGTCTAAACAAAACTAATCCAATGTCATTTGTATTTGTCTTTTGACCGATTTGTTACAGCATTCAGTCATATAGCGTAACATCTTTAACTTGTTTAATGCTGTTAATGAACATGTCATCAATTATCAATTTTAAAAACGCCACTGGGAAACGGCCGTGAGAACATTCCAAATGAATGACTAAAAAGTGAATCTCGCAACTTTTTAACACTTTTTATTTGATGCCGTTCTATATAAAATAACTAACCTTCTAAAGTTTTCAATCATTGATCCGGACAAGCTAATTTCACCATCAAATGGTGCGTCCAATCTAATTTCCGTTGCAAACGATGAATAAACACAAGTAACTACAAATAAATCATTTCTTAGAAGAGTTGGGACGGTTTTATCTATCATAATCCCAGCCGTGTATAGACGTAAGTTTTTATTCTCATTAATAATCCTGTTGGTGTTCATCACACTTACCGTCTTTACCTCGGATTATGATATAAGTCTTTCCACAATTCTTAAATATAAATACTTAATCCTTTTTATATATGAATATATATATAAATTATTATGATTATTGGTATTATGAATTGCTTAACAATGCATAAAAGTGTGTTTACTCAATTGGGTTTGAAAAAAACCCGATGGTTTGAGTGATACAAATAATATATCAAAATATCCCAGTACACATGTGTATTAGTTTATTGGTACTTTTATTTATTTTTTTTATGATAATTTTATTACACTTTATTTGATGATGAAATAATATTGAGAAATGTTTATTGGACACGTTTATTGACTAAATTACATTTTGGTGTCAATTGTGTGTCATATGCACTTTCCTACATAGTTCTATACTATAATTTTAAATTTCACGCAATATATTTAGAAAAAAAATTCCACGTCTTCCATCTCATTCTCAAAATAGAAGTCAATAGAATGTCATTTCCATAGAAATCTAGTGATGACAAGTACTCTGCTAAATGTGATAAAAAAATGGGCTATTGCGACCTTCTGTTCTCTACACGGTTTTAGCGCATTTATAATATTAATGACATAACAGGACAACCGTAAGTAAAGTATATAGATATTAAGATAAAATATACTTTATTATATATAAAAATATATATATTTGTTAACACTGTGCAAAAACTAAAATTGAACATATCTCGTCAACTATCTGTGAGTGCGTTTGAGTGTATATCTAGCTAAGTTAGTGTGGAGCCAATAAATAGCATTTGCATTATCTCGGTATCCATAAAGCAATTACAATAAGGTCTAGGCCTTGACTCACAGTGGTACACGTACCTCCCCGATAAGCGATAGATCTGGCACTCATCTACCTGCGGTTCTCTCTCTCGTGAGAAAGCCAGCTCTTTCGGCTGTGAACTCTGGTGAGCATTTGCAAAAAAAAAAAAAGTACTCTATGTATATAGTCATTTTTACATCAAATAACTCCAGAGCAAAATAATGCTCAAGATAAATAAGCTTTCAGAGACTTTGGTGTAACTTCCTATTCATTATTTAAAATATTGGGATTGGCTCCTTTATTACTAGAAGAACAGTTATATATCAGTTTGTATTACTATTACCAGTCCATATCCTCAATAGACCTCTATATACTCCGGGTACCTGCTAAGCTGCTCGGTATCTCCGTACTTAAGCTCTACTAGAAGAGAGAGATAGTAGAGACGAGACGAGATAGAGAATGAGATAGATAGATATATTATAATCGAGATGTGAGTATATAATATTATATATAAGACTGAAGATATAGATAGTGAGGAGATTACAGAGAGGATTATAATAATATATGAAGAGTAAGTAATAACATAGAGATATGAGAAGAGAGAAGAGCTAGATGAGAGAGATGATATAATTATATCGCTCTTTGATATATATATATAATCTAAATGATAAAAGCTTTGAAGTGTATAAAGTTATTAATGTTGCGTAATATTTTTTTAAGTTTGTTTATAGAACACTATTATATATATATATTTATATATATATATATAATATACTGTGTACCTACATTGGTATCACATAAGTCATCCATCATTGATAATAGTTGCAGACGCGGTGTCCAACATTGTTCTGTGTTGGGTAACCTTTAGTATATAGGCCCATTACATAAATTGTATCCTCAAATATATACAGTATATATTATAGTAGCAAATGCATTTATAGACCAGGGACTTTTAAAATGTTAAAAGGCTTATATTCTAATAGTTAGTTCAATAGTTAATAGTAACTCAACACAAAGTGGCTACCTCAGTAGTTCTAGGTACATATAATTAGATAGTAAGGATATGTACTTAAATATATCCAAAATTGATCATTATTGATTAAACTTCTAGTTATCCTATCAGCATTATTTTAGTATGATGTGAGTATATCGTAGTAGTGTGAATTCTTAATAGTAAAAAGTTAAGGTTCCTTCACCTGAGTGGTGTTCGTACTCTATGCATATGTAGAAAGGTCTTTATCTGCGCATATGAATGGGACCTGGCTTGTAGGTGTTTGTTGGTTGTGATGCTGAGATAAGATATAGAGTAATACTGTTCGGTGGAGTGTAGTAAGTACAGTAAGTAATGAATATCGAGAGTTCGCCTAATCAGACGTTTGGAAGCACAGGAATAAAGGCTGATGATACAGATGCGGTTGCTGCTCTGAGGGCATAATAGGAATACTGTGCCATCAAAATTTCTTTCACTGAGTATATCCGTAGTCTCCGGCTTACTTGCGCTAAAATTTAGTCTCGGTCTCAGTTGCTGACAACAACGCTCTTTTATGTTTTACTCACGTGTCTCTGAAAAAAGAAATCGAGCTCCACGGAAGCATACTCTCTAGCTAATAAATGACTCTCCTTGTTCGACACTTTGCTCTAGGTTTCGGCTTCTCAGACCTGGTCAGTGAGAGTGGAGACCTTGGATGAGAAAAAGGTCCCCAGAACTCTATCTACCCTTTTTCAAGAAGAGCTTGCATGCATAGAACCAATCCACTACACTGAGGCAGTGTGGAAAAGTTTTCATGGGACTCCCCCTCACAATACGTAAAGTTCTCATGGGGTTCCCCCCCTCCCGACAATACTTAAGCTTCTAATCAATATGATGATCACTTCTAAGTAAGTTTATGAGAAAAAAGGAAGTGCCCCAACGAGATATTAGAGAAGAGATGAGAGACGAGATGAAGAGCAGGAGAGGAGAATGAGAGAGACGAGAGAGAGAGACAGAGAGAGCAGAGAGAGAAGAGAGAGAGAGAGAGAGAGTGAACGAGAAGATGAGAGATGAGAGGACGATAGGAGTGGAATGCTGCAACGAGAGCAACAAGAACATGCATTTCTGAGGGTTGAGAGAGAGAGCAGAGCGCACTTTACTTCATGTTTATTGTTGTGTTGAAAACTTGTTCTCTTATGTAATTGAGTTTGTATGGAGATCATTAAGACACACATTTATCTCGCGTAACTAAGATATAGATAATGATCAGCTCCAAGCCCGACGGCTGAAGAGTTAGAAATACGAAAAAAGTATAGGAATGTTTCTGGTAGAAAAGTGTCTCTCCATGTTTTTCCATCGACACATGTTCATTATCATCAGCTATATGTCTCATCTGTATAGTTTACATCAGAGACGGATATACAGAGTAGGAGCATATACATCTTCAACATTCTTCGACAAATAGAGTTGAAGAAGATAACCAGATTAAACTGAATAGGATAGTGAGAATAAATACGATAGAAATACACTCCAAACTCCCCTGATTTCTTCAATTAGTGAGATATAAATGAGAGCATTGGACATGGGACCGGTCTTTTTAGCAAGAGTGTTGCATGGAGAAGCGGACATTGAACTCAATATCCGAGAAAAATATGATTAACATAGAAAATTATACAATTTGATTCTGCATACAACAATAAAAGCATTATCCTCTCTCTCT
>JABUQX010068522.1:55000-67387 GCA_015478945.1 Trachelipus rathkii | reverse complement strand
TATTATATTATGTATATTATATTATATATATATATATATATATATAATAATATATAACAATTTTATATAATTATATATATATATATATATATATATATATATATTTATATATATATTATGGTAAAGATGATACAAATCTATAATAGACATTCTAAGAGAAATAGAAATAATATATATAATATATATATTATTTTCTATATTTATATTTAGTATATATATTATATTTATGTATATTATATAATATATATATATATATTATATATATATATATTATTTATATTATATATATATTATATATAATATATATAAGTAGTTAAGAGTTAATCTTGGAGGGGGACTGAGAATCATGGAAATTCTAGAATCCTGAAAGGATTCACAGGAACCTGGAAACTGGAAAGTAACTTACTGGAAACTGGAAACTAAACCCCCCCCCAAAAAAAAAAAAAAAAAAAAAAAAAAAAAAAAAAAAAAAAAAAAAAAAAAAAAAAAAAAAAAAAAAAAAAAAAAAAAAAAAAAAAAAAAAAAAAATTAAAATTAAAGAAATTAAAAAAAAAATTAAAATTAAAAAAAATATTAATAAATAAATTAATAACATTAAATAATAAATAGTTTTGCGCAGATGGTATCTATTTCCTGGTTGTTGTTTGGTGCCGCCAGCATTACTCCGTCTTGCCGTGGAATCGAGGATTCGACGAGTGCACCCTTCGGAGAAGGGTGCTGGTTTCCTTCCAGATAGAGAGATCTTAGAAGAAAAAATGCAGGAGCTGCTAAGAGAAGACGGGGGAAGAAGGAGGAATGAGGAAGGAGGAAGGAGGAAGAATGGTGTTTGGAACCCCCCCCCCCGGAGGAGGGTCCCCAACTGAAATAAAAGAAGTAGAAATGCACGGAGTGCATAAGAGAAGACGGAGGAAGATTAAGGAGGAGGAAGGAATGAGGAAGGAAGAGAATGGTGTTTGGACACCCTCCGTGGGAGGGTCCTAACTGAAATAAAAGAAGTTTTAATGCACGGAGTGCATAAGAGAAGACGGAGAAAGGAGGAAGCATAAGAGAAGAAGGGGAATGAGGAAGGAGGAAGAATGAGGAAGGAGGAAGAATGGTGTTTGGAACCCTCCGGAGGAGGGTCCCTAACTGAAATAAAAGAAGTTTTAAAATGCACGGAGTGCATAGAGAAGAAGAGAAATGCACGGAGTGCTAAGAGAAAAGGAGGAAAGGAGTAAGTGGAAGTTGATGGAGAAAGGAGACTGAGAAGGAGACAGAGTTGGTGAGGCACCGGTGCGGGGCCGGTGCGGTGCTGAGTTTGTAAACATTCGTTTAGCAAGAGACACGACATTTCTATTTTTCAAATCTCGATTTCTTTTTATAAACAACTAAATGTATTGTTTGCTATTTTATTTTTTACGTTTCATTTCTTTTATCGTTTTTAATTTGTTTTCAATTTAAACTTTTTAATGACTTTATGTAATTTTTGTTTGCTTTAATATTTTGGTTTAATTTGTTTGGTAAAAGTATGTTTATAACGGGTAAAAAATTTGCATTTTTACATACCTTAAATCAGTAAATCAGTAAATTCAAGCCCCCACTCTAGTCTCCTACCCATCCGATGATCTATTGATCTAATTGATCTATTGATCTATTAGTCTATTGATCTATTGATTCTATTTTGTATAACATAACACAAAACTTTTTATTTATTTTTGTTGTTTACCTTACGCCTTATTTTTTTTTATTATAAAAATGTTTTTATTTTCGCTTATTTTTACTATAAATATTGTTTTATACTGTTTTTGCTTACATTTGTTACAAAGTTATTCTTTTTTGTTCTTATAACCTTAAAAAAACTTGCATTTTTACACATACCTTTAAAGCAGTAAATCAGTAATCAGTAAATCAACTACCCACTCATCTATTGATCTATTGATCTTATGATCTATTGATCTTATTGTCGAATTGATTTAAAGTCAATTTTGTACAAATACACACAAAAACTTTTATTTATTTCTTTAAAACTTTTTAACTTATGTTTTTACTATAAAAATTATTTATTTTGTTTATTACTATAAAAATTTATTTATTATGTTTTATTTTGCTTTAAAAATTTTGTTTTACTAAAACATTTATTCTTTTTATGTTTATACTTAAAAAATTTGCTGTTGTTGTTGTTGAAATGTTACGTTTGTTGTTGTTGTTGTTGTTGTTGTTGTTTTGTTGTTGTTGTTTGTTGTTGTTGTGTTTAAATATATTTACGTTATGCAAAACGTAACCCATTCACACTTTTTCAACATATCTCTAAAATTTTAATGTTAATTTTACATTAACATTGAAAACTAAACAAAAATATACCCTTCCTAGCCTAACTGACATACGCATCATTAACAGGTAATTATATAGAAGTTTCAACTACCAGCAGAACGTCGCCAAGAAGTCAATCTTTACTATAACACTCGCCTCAAATACTTATTATATTATTATTATATTATTATATTATTTATTTTATATTATTATTTTATTATTATTATTTTTATTATTATATTTATTATTATTATATATATTATTATTTATTATTACTTATTATTATTATTATCAACACCAATAACGCATGCAATCACTTTGCCTGCAGATCAACAACTAAAACATTGGTAGGTAAATTGCTCTCCATCCCGACCCCTAAACATTACGTAATCTTGTTACGCTCAAGGGTAAACAATCAGAGAACTGTATTTGCTATGCCATCACGGACAGCCAATGAAATTCGAGGAATGACTCATTAATCTTAATATCTTTTGACACATGAGAAGGGTAAATAGATTTATTACTTTGTTCCCAATCTTTTGACACATGAGAAGGGGTAATGAGATTATTGCTTTTCTCATATCTTTTGACACAGAGCAAGGGCAAACAAGATTTATTACTTGCACACAATATCTCTTTGACACATGAGAAGGGAACGAGATATACTATGTTCCCAATACTTTTTGACACATCGAGAGGAGTAATAGATTTATACTTTGTTCCCCTTTTGTCTTTACTTAACATATGTAACATATGTTTTTATCTTAAACAGTAGTTTTATTATTATTATTATTATTATTATTATTATTATTATTTATTATATTAATTATTATTATTATTTTTTATTTTATTATTATTTATTATTATTTTATTATATTATTATTATTATTATTATTTTTTATTATATCAATATAATGTATGATGAACATAACAAACCTTAACATATCTACCACACAACAACACACACACACACACACACACAACACACACCAACACACACACACACACACACACACACAATAATTATAGACACTTTACTTAATAGCAGCGAGACTGGCAATCATCGTACTAACTTACTGATCACATGACTGCTATTTATATGATGTCAAGCAGATGTGTAACATTTTCTAAACGTCACTGGAAGACATTTACATTTTTCACATGTTTAATATAAACATTTCGTTTTGTTATGTATTTTCTTTTACGTTCTATTATTCATATTTTATATTTGTTAAAGTTATTTATTTATTTATTATGATTTTAGTTTTTTATTTATGCTATTTTATTTATTTAACATTAATCTATATTATTTTTTTTAAAAACTTTTACTTATTTTTGCTTTGTTTCTTTTAACATTATGTTTTTACTATAAAAATTTATTTATTTTGTTTTATTTGCTTTAAAACATTATGGTTCTTTACTAAAACATTATTCTTTTTTACGCTTTATAACTTAAAAATTTTGCATTTTACATACCTTAAAAGCAGTAATCAGTAAATCAGTTAATCAAACCACCCACTCTATCCTCCTACCCATTCGTGGTCTATTGTCTATTGATCTATTGATATTGATTCATGTCATATTTTGAAACATAACATAAAAATAAAGTTCTTTATACACTGGATCAACGAATATATTGCTAAACGTAGCATAGTTTTCCTATTATTAAAGCTAACATAACTCCCCCTGAATAAGAATATAATAGTACAACGAGCAAACCTGCTACCTAAGCACGATAATTAGCTAACATCAACAAAGGTTCCACACTTTAAACAGTAAGATAAACTACAGTAACATACAAAAACGTAAACCTATTCACACTTTGTCAGGCATATCTCTAACATATCAATGTTAATTTTACGTTAACATTGTAATATTTAACAAAATTATATAACCTTGTCTAATGTATCTACAGACCTACGATATATGCTAACCGTAACAAATTTTTACTTACTAATAGCTACATAACATAACCTAGGAACTTAGGAATATTAACTGTACAACGGACAACTACAACCTCACGTATGATAATCTCTAACGTTCACAAGTTCGATATTTATCAAAGGTGAAGTTAGCCTACAAATGCAAACTCAATGTAATTCCCAATTTTCCGCATACCCAGTCAACAAGCTAAGCAGTAGTTATCTACAAAATCCTTAAAAAAATAAACCAATCTATCAAGAACCAACATCTTTGAACTATGGTTGACACTACCTCATCAATGCAACTCAATCAAATATAACATTATTTCTGAACTATGAATAAACGTATATATATCAAATTCTCGGATAGCCTAAACATTACTTCAGCCAAAAAATTTAAACCTTATCCCATAATTATATTTTATTATTATTATATTATATTATATAATATATTTTATTTATTATTATTTTATTATATTATTATTATTATTATTATTATATTTTATTATTATTATATTATATTATTATATTATTTTTATTATTATATCAACTATATATGTTTATGAACATAACAAACCTTGTAAATACTCCAAGACGCACACACACAAACATACACAAACACACACACACACACACACACACTCACACACTCAGTTACACACAATTATAGACACTTTACTTGAAACACGAGACTGGCAATCGTCGTACTAACTTACTGAGCACATGACTGTTATTTCTATGATGTCAAGCAGATGTGTAACATTTTCTAAACGTCACTGGAAGACATTTACATTTTTCACATGTTTAACATAAACATTTCGTTTTGTTATGTATTTTCTTTTACGTTTCTATTATTCTTTATATTTATATTTTTTAAAAATTATTTTATTTTATTTATTGTTATTTATTTTATTTAAATAATTTTATATATTTTTTTTTAAAAACTTTTACTTTATTTTGCTTTTGTTTTCTTTTAACATTATGTTTTACTATAAAAATTTATTTTTTGTTTTATTTGCTTTTAACATTTTCTCATTTTCTTTAAAATTATGCCATGTATCGTTTATAACTTAAAAAATTTTGCATTTTTACATACCTTAAAGCAGTAAATCAGTAAATCAGTTTATCAAACCACCCACTCTATCCTCCTACCCATATCGTGATTCTATTGACTTATTGATTTATTGATCTATTGATTCATGTCATATTTTCGAGTTATAACATAACATAAAATAAAGTTCTTTATACATGATCACGAATTATATGCTACGTAAGCAATAGTTTTACCTATTTATTTAAAGCTACATAACATCACCTGAACTAAGATATTAATGTACACAGCAAACCTAGCATACCTTAAGCACGAATAATCAGCTAACATCAACAAAGTTCCACCAGCTAACAACTTTAACATAACTTACATAACATATAAAAAAGTAACTTAATTCTCGCTTTATTCAAGCATTAATTCATTGCAATTGTTAATTTTTCCATTACTTTTAATATTTAAAATAATTTTATATGATCTATATATTTTTGTAAAAGTTTTTATTTATTTTTGCTTATTCTGTTTAAAACATTTTGTATTTAACTAAAATTTTAATTTCATTTTTGTTTATTAACTAAAAATTTGCATTTTTACAATACCTTAAAGCAGTAATCAGTAAATCAGTTATCAAACTACCCACCGCACCCTCCTACCCTTCACATTGATCTAATATGATTATTGACTCTATATGATCTATAATTCAGTCATTTCGGGTATCATTTTGAGGGAAACAAAACATAAAAATCGAGTTCTTTATACACTGATCAACGAAATTTGCTAACGGTAGCAAAGTTTTTCCTTATAAAGCTACATAACATTCACCGAACTAGAAATATAATGTACAACAACAAACCTAGCATACCTTAAGCGCGAATAAACAGCTAACATCACCAAAGTTCTACACTTACAACAGTAAATCAACTAACCCAAACATACAAAAACGTAAACCTATTCACACTTTGTTCAAGACAAAAACTGCTCAACAGATCATGTTAATTTTACATTAAACATCTGTAATATTTACAAAAGATTTATCATTCATTAATCTTGATGCTAATTTATCATACAGGACCTTTCTACGAATATTATGCTAACGTAACAAATTTTTTACATTTAATAAAGCTAACATAACATACCTTACACAGAATATAATGTACAACGAAAACCTAACAATACCTCACGTATGAATAATCTGCTTACATTCACAAAGTTCAGATACTTATCAAGGTAAAGTAAGCTTCAACAACACATACAAAACTCCAATGTATCCCACTTTCCAACATCACAGCACAGCCTAAAGCAGTATTTATCTGAACAAAAATCCCTTACAAATATGGACCAATCTATCAAAGATACCCATACATCTTGAACTATGATTACACTACCTTCATCAAAAGCAACTATTATCAAAATATTAACATGATTTTTGAACTTTGAATAAACGTATACATTAGCAAATTCTCGGATCAAGCCTAACATTAACTCAGCAAAAACTAACCTCATACCCCCGATTCTAACACAACAAGTAGTTAACACTGTATATCTTACGAAACTTATTCATTTCTCTATTAAATCAGTTTTAATTTCACATTGTCATAGTAATATTTAACAAAACGTAACAGAAATTAAATATTATTATTATATATTATATTATATTATTATTATTATTATTATTATTTATTATTATTTATTATTATTATTATTTTTATATTATTATTATTATTATTTATTATTATTATTATTATTACTATTATTATTATTACTATTATTATTATTATTATTATTATTATTATTATTATTATTATTATTATTATTATTATTATTATTATTATTATTATTATTATTTATTTTTTTTATTGATTATTATACACACATAGATCCTACACACACCATAACGCATGCGACCACTTCGCCATCAGGCTCACAACTAGAACATAGGTCGGTAAAATGCTCTCTTGAGAGGGTGGATACAAAAAACGTGAGAAACATGTCATTCAAAGGCGTGTGAAAAAGATAATTAGCTTTGGAGGGGAATAAACAAAGAACGGGTATCAATTACATGAGCATCTGTTGCTTTGTTCTGACAATGATATGAATTCGGTTACAACATCTGTTACATGTATGCAAACACAAACACACACACACACACCAAACACACAACACACACCCACACACATAAATAATATATAATTAAAATATATATATATTTATTCATATTTTATGAATATTTTATATATATATATATATATATATATATATATATATATATATATATATAAGAATAATAAAAACTAAAAAGAAAATAATAAGAAAACGAAATGTTTATTCTAAATATATGAAAAAATAAAATAATCGTAAAAAGATAATAATATTAAAGCTGATAACGTGAAGATCTTTATATTAATATCTTACAAATTGTTAAAATATATCTTATTATTAAACCATATTTTCTAACTCGTCAATATATTTATATTATTATATATATAATTATATATATATATATATAATATATATATATATATATATATATATATATATACTATATATAATAATATTATATATATATATATATATATTTATATAATATTATATATTATATATATTTATATTATATATAATATAAATATATATATATATATATTAATATATATAATATATAATAAAAACTTAAAAGAAAATAATAAGAAAAAACGAATGTATTTAAGTAAGCAGTGTCAATTATTATTGTGGGTGTGTGTGTGGTTTGTGTGTGTGTGTGTGTGTTTGTGTTTGCATACATGTTTGTACGCATCGCAATTTTTACCCTTCATGTAACAGATGTTGTAACCGAATTCATATCATTGTCAGAACAAAGCAACAGATGCTCATGTAATTGATACCCGTTCTTTGTTTATTCCCCATCCAAAGGCTAATTATCTTTTTCACACCGCCTTGAATGAATGTTTTCTCACGTTTATTTTGTATCCACTCTCTCAAGAGAGCATTTTTACCGACCTATGTTCTTAGTTGTGAGCTGATGGCGAAAGTGGTTCGCATGCGTTATTGGTGTTGTGAGAACTATGTGGATATATAATAATAATAATAATAATAATAATATAAATAATAATAATAATAATTTAATTAAATAATACATATAATTATAATAGTAATAATAATTATAATAATAATTAAATAAATGAATTAATTAATAATAATAATAATAATTAAAATAATAATAATTTAAATATAATAATTAATAATAATAATATAATATTTAATTTCTGTTCGTGTTTGTTAAATAATTATATGGACAATGTGAAATTTAAACTTGATTTAATAGAGAGAAAATGATAAGATTTCGTAGATATGTACTGTGTTAACTGATATGTTGTGTATAGAATCGTGGGCCTATAGGTTAAGTTTGCGAGTGTAATCGTAGGCTGATTATCGAGAATTTTGCTAATGTATAGTTTTTCATAGTTTCAAATAATGTTATATTGATATGAGTTTGCATTTTGATGAAGGAGTGTCAATCATAGTTATCAAGATGTTTTGGTATCTTTGATAGATTGGTCATTTTGTTAAGGGATTTTATTAGATAATTTACTGGCTTTTAGCTTGCTGGATGTTGGAAAAGTTGGGGTACATTTGAGTTTGTATGTGTTGTAGCTACTTTACCTTTGATAAGTATCGACTTTGTGAATGTTAGCAGATTATTCATACGTGAAGTATGTTAGGTTTGTCGTTGTATACATTATATTCTAAGTTTCAGGTTATGTTATCTTAGCTTTATTATGTAAAAAATTTGTTACGTTAGCATATATTCGAGGGTCAGTGATCATGAGGGACAAGGTATGATAAATCTTGTTAAATATTACAATGTTATGTAAAATTAACTTGATCTGTTAGAGTTTTTGCGACAACAGTGTGAATTAGGTTACGTTTATTGTATGTTATATGTTAGTTTACTTTAATGTTTGTTAAGATGGTAGACTTTGGTGGATGTTAGTGTTTATTCGTGGCTTTAAGGATGCTAGGATTTTGTTGTACATTTATATTCTTAGTTTCAGGTTGATTTATGTTCAGCTTTAGTAATGGCGAAACTTTGCTACGTTCAGATATATTCGATCTGTCAGTGTATAAAGAACTTTATTTTTATGTTATGTTTCCCTCAAAATGATATCGAAATGCGAACTGAATTAATAGCAACTAGATCAAATAGATCAATAGATCATGGAAGGGTCGGAGGGTGGGGGTGAGGTGTTCTTGATTAACGATTTTACTGATTACTGCTATTAAGGTATGTAAAATGCAAATTTTTTTAAGTTACAAACATAATTAAATAAATTTTAGTTAAAACAAATGTTTTAAAACAGAATAAGCAAAATAAATAAAAGTTTTTAAAAAAATATATAGATTATGATAAATTTTTATTAAATATTACAATGTTAATGTTAAAATTAACATTGATCTGTTAGAGTTATGCATTGGACAAAGTGTTGAATAGGTTACGTTTTTGTATATGTTATGTTAGTTACTTTTACTGTTGTTAAGTGTGGAACTTTGTTGATGTTAGCTGATTATTCGTGCTTAAGGTATGTGCTAGGTTTGCTGTTGTACATTATATTCTTAGTTTCAGGTGGATTTAATTTGTTGCTTGAATAATAGGAAAAACTATGCTACGTAGGCATATACTTCAGTGATTCAGTGTATAAAGCAACTTTATTTTTTATGTTATGTTATACAATAATATGAATCAATAGATCAATAGATGAATAGATCAGCGAATGGTAGGAGGATAGGTGGGTGGTTTGAATTAAGATTTACTGTTGTACTGCTTTAAAGGTATGTAAAATGCAAAATTTTTAAGGTTATAAACGTAAAAAGAATAATTTTTTAGTAAAAAACAAAATGTTTAAAAAAAATAAAAACAAAATAAATAAATTTTTATTAGTAAAACATAATGTTTAAAGAAAACAAAGCAAAAATAAGTAAAAGTTTTTTAAAAATATATAGATTATTTTTAAAAATAAATAACATAAATAAAACTAAAATAAATAAATAAATTAAATAACTTTTTAACAACAAAATATAAATATAAAGAATAATAGAAACGTAAAAGAAAATACATAACAAAACGAAAATGTTTATATTAAACATGTGAAAAATGTAAATGTCTTCCAGTGACGTTTAGAAAATGTTACACATCTGCCTTCACATCAAGAAATAGCAGCTTCATGTGATCAGTAAGTTAGTACTCGATGATTGCCAGTCTCGTGTTTCAAGTAAAGTGTCTATATTGTGTGTGTGTGTGTGATGGTGTGTGTGTGGGTGTCGTATAATATGTTAGTTATTGTTAATGTTATTACATATATAGTTTGATATAATAATTAAACAAATAATTACATAAAATTAATAATAATAATTAATTAATATTAATAATAATAATAATAATAATAATATAATATAATAATAATAATAATAATAATATTAATAATATAATAATATCACGCGCATAATATAAACTACTGTTTAAGATTAAAAACATACTGTTACATTGGTTAAGTAAAGACAAAGGGGAACACAGTAATAATCTATTTATACCTTCTCATGTGTCAAAAGATATTGGGAAACAAAGTAATAAATCTCGTTACCCTTCTCATGGTGTCAAAAGATATTGTGTGGCAAAGTACTAAATCTCGTGCCCCTGTGTGTCAAAAGTATGAGGAGAAAGCAATAAAAGCTCAACCTTCTCAATGTGTTCAAAGATAATTGACAAAGTTAATAAATCATTTACCCTTCTTCCATGTGATTCAAAAAGAATATTAGATTAAATGATCATTCCTTCGGAATTTACATTGCTGTCCAACGTGATGGCATAGCAAATCACAGTTCTATTGTTTACCCTTGAGTCCGTAACCAAGATTACGTAATGTTTGGGGTCGGAGGGAGCCAATGTTACCTACCATGTTTTAGTTAGTTGATCTGCAGGCAAAGCTGAATTGCAATGCGTTATGGTGTTGCTGAAATCTATGTTGATAATAATAATATAATAATAATATATAATAATAATATAATAATATAATAATAATAATAATAATAATTAATAATAAATAATAATAATAAAATAATTCAATAATAAAATCAATAATCATAATAATAAAATAATAATATTTTGAGGCGATTGTGTATAGTAAAGATTGAGATTGCTATGCCGACTTCTGCTGGTAAGTTGAAACTTCTAATTTTAGTAACCTTGTTAACGAATGCTGTATGTCAGTTAGGCTAGGATGAGAATATTTGTTATTTTTCAACTGTTAATGATAAATTAACATGAATTATTTTTAGAGATATGTTTGAAAAAGTTGTTGTAATATTTTTCATTTTAACAACACAACAACACAACAACACAACAACACAACAACACAACAACACAACAACACAACAACACAACAACACAACAACACAACAACACAAAGAACATTGCAAATTCTTTAGTTATAATACATAAAAAGAAAATAATTTTTTAGTAAAAACAAATTTTTTAAAGCAAATAAAAGTAATCAGACAAATAACACCAGTAACAAATAAAACAAAATTATTTATCCATCTATTATAGAAGGATAAACCCGAAAAGTTATTCATTTAAAAGTTTTTTGTGTTATGTCTGTACAAAATATGACATTTAATCAATGATCAATAGTATCAATTAGATCCAAATAGACTCCACGAATGGGTAGGAGGATAGAGGGGTAGTTGATTTACTGATTTACTGATTTACTGCTTATGGGTATGTAAAATGCAAATTTTTTTAAGTTATAAACATAAAAAGGAAAAAAAAAAATATTTAAAACAAAATGCTTAAAGCAAATAAAACAAAATAAATAAATATATAGTAAAAATAAAACAAAATAAATCGACTTCAAATGTTGTCGACAAATTGATTTAAAGGTTTCGCAACAAAAAAATAAAAGTTTTTTATGATATGTTTATACAAAATATGACTTGAATATAGATCAATAGATCAAATAGATCAATAGATCCAATAGATTCATGGATGGGAGGAGGCAGACGTGGGTGGTTTGATTTACTGATTTACTGATTTACTGATTTACTGATTTAAGTTATGTAAATTACAAAGCCTAAGCT
>JABUQX010068522.1:40000-45000 GCA_015478945.1 Trachelipus rathkii | reverse complement strand
TTTGCATGAGCATGTTTGGGTAGTGGGTTGACTGGGACAGTCTCGATAGGCCCATGTGGCTTTTTACTGTCTCTATATTCCTAATATCTAATCTAATATATATATATATATATATATATATATATATATATATATATATATATATATATATATATATATATATATATATATGCTCTTATAACTCTTTAAATATATATACACCAACTATATATATATATCAATAATTTTACAACTGCTAACACACTCACAGTTCGAATGTATAAAGAAACAGTGAGGACTCGGATTCGAAACCCAACAGGAGAGAGTAAAGGGTTTCTTTATATATATATAATATATATATAAAATTAACTTAACATATATATATATATATATATATAATATATATATATATATATATAACTATAATATAATATATAATAAGATATATAGATATATAAAAAATATATAATATATATTTATATATATATATATATATATATATATATATATATATATATATATATATATATATATATATATATATATATATATATATATATATATATATATATATATATATATATATATATATATATATATATATATAATTTATCATTTTAATGATAATTAGTCGCATTAAGTTCAGTAATTTATCTCTGTCATGGAATTATATAGATAAATGAACAAAATACGGAAACATATTTATTTAAAAAAACAAACTAATGGTTTATCATCATTTTTGTTAAAATTTTCCATTCATTACGATGGCGTCTCTTGTTCAAAGGATAGGCTAGAACTGACAATGCCATGGGATAATACAGTACGTGTAATATATATATATATATATATATATATATACATATATATATATATATATATATATATATATATATATATATATATATATATATATATATATATATATATATATATATATATATATTATATATATACTCGTATATTTCTATTTAATATTAGCTAATTCTATTTAATTCTATTTAAATTTACTGAATTCCAAGGAGATGAATTAAAGATATCTTTCTCTCGTTATCATTAATACCGAAGCCACATCAATTGCAGTTTCCAAAATACTGAACTGAAATATATATGTCGTTTACTTTAGGCGTCTCGCTTTCAGGAGGGCTCACAGAAGACTCGCACATTGTAGTACAATCAGAATAAATATGTTCTCATATACAATTATATTACCTCAAATTCCTTTCGGGATGGGAGAGGGCATAAAAAACGCAAAACCTGTCACCTTATGCCCATATACCTGGTGTTTCCAAAAGGAAGCAAATCTCTATAGTATATAGGAATTTAAACAGCAAAAATGTCTAATAATATATAGAAAGAGATAAATGAGACTAATATATATAGTTACAACATGATGAAAGTGATTTTAAATCAAAATTAAACTCCTTAATTTCATTTTGGGTCAACTAAAGAGCGTAACCAGAATCTGCAAAATAAACAATATTTTCATAGTCTGGTTTTCTCAGTTCATGGACAACACCAATGCCGTACAGAGATGCAATTTTTTAACTTCATTGCATTCCTCAGGACAGTAACTGGTGAAAGTCTAACCTGTTATGATAACTTTCTAAGGAATTTCCTGGGTTAGCTTGTTAAACGATGTAACACATCAGCAAGAACGTCGGCAGTTAACCGAAATGGACGGCATGGTCTCTCTCGGTTCTGTGAAGACCATGTGTCACAATATTTTTTTTTTCAATCAAAAGTCATATTCTAGACCTGTTTGGAAATGCAAACTGAAGAAGCCTCAATTCAAACTCCTCTATCCCAGGTTTGTAAGAATAAAATGTTCGTCTTTGGAAAACAACATTACTAACACAATACAATGGAATGAACTCCCCAGAGCGACAGGCGAGTAACTTTGCCTTTTCCGTGGCTATAGTCTGTTGCTAACTTTGAATACAGTTCTGCCCCCTGACAATTATTATGGTAGAAAATGTGCCTGCTTATAAGTTAAACTCTCTATTCATTTCGGGATGCGCTATATATATATATATATATATATATATATATATATATCTATATATATATATATATATATATATATATATCTATATATATATATATATATATATATATATATATATATATATAACACTACTATATATATATATATATATATATATATATATATATATACCGGAAATCGTTCCAAATAAAATTCTGTATGTAGAGAAAATGGTTGAATGTGTCACCAAGACACTTTCTGTGCATATTTCTGTTACACATCTGTTAAAATCTTGTAAACAATGCCTCTAAGAAGGTTATGCGTATTTATATAAACTAAATATCCCTACATGTTATAAGATCATGCAAGTGAATGTTTTTATTTTTTTATTATATAAAATTAAACTAACCAATCAGAATGTAGTTTCTTAAACTGGCGGCACTCTAGTCAAAAGCCGGAGAAAGAATCAGAAGTACAGCCAAGATATACGTGCTCATCAGTCGCCAAGGAATTGCCCTTTGGCGACCTATTTCACATAACTAAACATAACCAAATTAAGGTGAATATTATCATAATCAACGTCCAAAGAAAGTGATCTCTTGTAAAGTTTCTTATTAAAGAATTAATTGATCCAGAGTAATATAAATAAAATACAAATAAGAGGACGGTGAGTAAGATCAAGTAAAGTCATGAAGCAACGCTTCCCGCTTTGCGAACCGTTCAAAAATATATAAATTAATGGAAACGGATAAGAAATATTATCTGTGATTTGTTAATAAACATTGCCGTTGATTTTATAAAAACAAAGAAACTCATATGATATCTGTGATCAAAATAAAGACTGAGGTTAATAAAGAAGAGAAAGAAAATACCGTATTATATCACCTTATTCTATAATAGTATGTACCGAAGTGATTGAATTACTTGTCTGCTAACAATTAAGGAGATCATCTCGCCGTATATATATATATATATATATATATATATATATATATATATATATATATATATATATATATATATATAATATATAATATATATATATATATATATATATAATATATATATATATATATATATATATATATATATATATATATATATATATATATATATATATATATTTCTCTTTCTTTTTTTTATTTCTATATATATATATATATATATATATATATATATATATAGTATATATATATATATTAAGGTAACCCCTTCTTTCTTATATTTCCATGCGAAAACCATCAGCAAAACTACTTTTTATCTTTGCCTAAATTTAGGCTCATTTTTACTCGTAATAAAATTTCATATAAGTGTTCTAAAATTATACCTTTCGACTTGAACCTTAAAGAAAGATAACCCTAATGTCAACATGACTGGGACGGGATTTTACCTATTAATGTCAACATGATTGGGACGGGCTTTTACCTATTAATGATAATACATCCTATATAAGCCTAATCATATTGCTATTAACGTACAAATGTTATTTTCACTATCTGATATTAAACTGCTAAAATGGAAGAGGGATTGATGATACATATTTTATGCACACGCCATAATATATAATTCCTTCTATATATATATATATATATATATATATATATATATATATATATATATATATGCTATATATATATATATATATGTATATATGTATATAATAATAAAATAACAATTATAATAATATATAATAATCTGTATGTAATATATATTTAATCGGTATCTAAAATAATTATATTAATCATAATAATATATAATATATAATAATATAATATATAATAATAATATATATATAATATATATAATAATAATATATAAATATAATAATAATATATATATATATATAGATATAATGTCGAAAAAAATGTATATAAAAAAACATGAAGTGATAACATCAAGAAGTTAATCCTCACACTGTAATAATATAAAATTTATATATAACATCTATATAGTATAATATAATATATATAATATTAATAATATAATAATAATAATAATATTAATAATAATAAAAACATAATATATAATAATAATAGCTCTAATAAATTAATGTAATAATAATGTAATATTATATATATATAAATAGTTGTATTAATAATAATAATAATAATAATAAAAATAATAATAATAATAATAATAATAATAATAATAATAATAATAATAATAATAATAATAATAATAATAATAATAATAATAATAATAATAATAATAATAATAATAATAATAATAATAATAATAATAATAATAATAATAATAAAAAAATTAATAATAATAATAATAATAATAATAATAATAATAATAATAATAATAATATCTAATAATAATAATAATAATAATAATAATAATAATAATAATAATAAAAAAAAATAATAATAATAATAATAATAATAATAATAATAATAATAATAATAATAATAATAATAATAATAATAATAATAATAATAATAATGATAATAATAATAATAATAATTATAACAATAATAATAATAATAATAATAATAATAATAATAATAATAATAATAATAATAATAATAATAATAATAATAATAATAATAATAATAATAATAATAATAATAATAATAATAATAATTAATTTCACTTAATTCTACAAATCTTCTATGAATATAATTGAATCTTATATGACCGTATATTAAAAAACCAAAAAAAAAACCAACAAACTTACACATGGAGAAACATACACAAATTCACATGAATGTTTATCTACTAAACGTATTCATAGTTTGGTTAAAACATTGAAAATACATTAATAAATTTTATAAGCCAAAAAATAATATTCGATCGTACGGGAAGTTTTGAAGCGGCTTTGCATATTTAATATTAAAAAATTTTGAATTGGAAAATGATATAATATAATCCTTTTGAATTAAATTTCAAATGCAATAAAATATTCGGAAGGCAGTCCAATGGAGAATATATATATATATATATATATATATATATATATATATATATATATGTATATATATATATATATATATATATATATATATATATATATATATATATATATATATAT
>JABUQX010068522.1:22500-37500 GCA_015478945.1 Trachelipus rathkii | reverse complement strand
TGGCCATTCTTAGAGGGTTGGAGTCACTGACTTTCCTGTTCATCATTCTGTTCATCAATTTACCTATTCCGTCTGTCATTCTAATCTCGTTCTCCTTTTAATATTCCTTCTGAATTATTTATTTTATTTATTTATTCCTTCTATTCCTTCCTTCCTCCTTCCTTTGAGTCGTCTTTCAACACATTCTTAATCTTCTGCTCTTCACCTTTCAGCAAATAAAATGAAAAATAATTCGTTTTCCTTAATTTATTATGTATATACGATCGTAAATAATTAAACGAAACACGTGAAAAACTGACGGTCCCTAATGACGCATGCGTCATGAGACATCGACAATTTTCATACTCCAATATATATATATATATATATATATATATATATATATATATATATATATATATATATATATATATATATATATATATATATATATATATATATATATATATATATATAAAGAAAAATTTCACTCACGACAGGACTCGAACCATCGCCAATAGAGTCGCCGTTAGACAATGATGTACAGGACGCTCTACCATTGGTCTGGTTTTTCTTCGTCTTATTATTGCAAAATTTGTTTCAACTGTTGTTGTGCCCATTGACGTTGCTTGTCTTTGGTTGTCCTGTAACAGGAGCACCCCAGCGGATGCCGTTGGCCAGTATGGGTTCAAGTATCCTTCTATGGATTTTTAATAAGTACCGAGTTTCAAAGCAGTGATATCGAAGCAGGAGGCTTGAAAACTGTTCCGAGATGCCTTCTTTTCTAGGGAGGAGAATTTTACCAGTGGTAGACCGTCCTGTTCATTGACGAACGGCGACGCTGTTGGCGATGGTTCGAGTTCTGTCGCGAGTGAAATTTTGCTTCGTCTTATTATTGCTAAAGTTGTCGCAACTGTTGTTGTGCCCATGTTGGCATTGCTTGTCTTTGGTTGTAGGTTGCTCCTGTAACCCATGAGCACCCCAGCGGAATGCCCATTGGGGTTCCGATCACTTCTGTTGATATATATATATATATATATATATATATATATATATATATATAGATATATATATAATAACAATATATATATATATATATATATATATATATATATATATATTTCTGTAAATGTACTCTTTAAATCTATATATATATACTATATATATATATATATATATATATATATATATATATATATATATATATATATATATATATATATATAGAGATATATATATATAATAATAATAATATATATATATATATATATATATATATAAACTGACTTAATTTGGAGGAAAACACCCATTACACCCTTGAGGAATGTTTTAATTAATATTGAAAGTAATGTTTTGTTTGCTTTCTCAAAACATAAAGCAAAAGTTTTTACTTTATGCTTCAGTTAGGGATATAAAGTTACTCAAATTAATGTTGAATTAACTTTCTTAATAAATGAATAAGTTTGAAGGTATTTCTATTGTTTTATGTTGATAATATAATTTTCACCTAATAAGAAAATTGACAACACTCAAGATGAATCAGGCTTTTCCTTCCTTTAATAATTCTTTAAACAACAAACCAAGTAATGAATGTTGATGCGACAGACGGAAAAGCAATTCTTTAACTTTTAAGTTTAGAACAAAGTATTGCAATTTTAATATATATATATATATATATATATATATATATATATATATATATATATATATATATATATATATATATATATATATATATATATATATATTTATATATCTTCTTCTATATATATATATATATATATATATATATATATATATAGGCGAATATGAACGCATGGATATGATCGCAGTGGGAATTCTTCTTAAACGAATATATTAACTTGCGA
Organism: Trachelipus rathkii; assembly: GCA_015478945.1. Taxonomy (NCBI): domain Eukaryota; kingdom Metazoa; phylum Arthropoda; class Malacostraca; order Isopoda; family Trachelipodidae; genus Trachelipus; species Trachelipus rathkii. The sequence goes on along the minus strand of JABUQX010068522.1, from coordinate 35,653 downwards.
ATGAAATCTAAAAATTGTTGCTATGCTGCAATTCAAACTGAAAAATCGTATGCCGTATATATAACGAAGATCAGATTGAAAACGTCATTGAAGCCATTTTTATTTATTATATTTATAAAATAAAGAAGAAGCAATGAGCTTAAAAGAAGTCTTTTAAAAAGCGACGACGAAACACACACACAAACAAACTTCTTCCGACTTCTCTTGTATTCCCTCAGGAATTTTACCCACTATTTTTTATAGATTGCTTCCCCTTAGACTTTCCCTACATTTATGGATCTTAGTTTCCTCCCAGGAGGTAACTTAGTTCAGGGAAAAGTCTTTATGAGAGGAAAAAGGCCATGTTTTCAGATTCAATGTAGAAGCTTCAGCTAAATTCACAACTAAATTCTCTGAACGCGTGTCTTTATATTTTTTCTTGTACATTCAGGAAATGCATCCTTTCTGCAAGCGTACGTTTTACTTTCCCTTCCTGTAATAATATACATTTAAGAGTAATATATATATATATATATATATATATATGTTATATATATATTTTTATATATATATATATATATATATATATATATATATATATATATATATATAAATATATATATATATATATATATATATATATATATATATATATATATATATATATATATATATATATATATATATATATATATATATATATACTATATATATATATATATATATATATATATATATATATATTCTATATTTATATATATATCTATATATATATATATATATATATATATATATATATATATATATATATATATATATATATATATATATATATATATATATATTGTTATAAATTTAACGTTGTTTTTTTCTTTAATTATTTTGCTTATATGCTTTTTTTAGAGACTTTACGCGAGGTCCCAGGATTCTCTTTGGAGAAGGCTTATGCCTGACAGCACTAAATGAGAAAGAAAAAGGATTCAGTAACACACGAGATGTAATTTTTGATATAATAAAATAAATACTCAATTATAGTTTATATCAATCCTATTATACCTATTACTAAATATAGTATATTAATCCTATTATACCCTAATACCAAATATATACATACAACCTATTATACCCTATTACTAGAAATATATATATTAAGATATTCTTTATTTATGTACAATGTTAGATTTTCCGGAAAATATTCATAATACAATTTAGTGTCAGAATTTTATACAATTTACGGAACGATACGCTCCTGAGCAACTTATCCAAATTGGTCCGAAAGTTAGTTTCCTTGATCGGGAAATTCCTTTGACAATCTTAAGTATTTATTCCTTCAGAGCACCAGGAACAGCTCACTATGTTAATGATCGACTTAGCCCCAACAGCACGATCCAAATGGGCTATTTCCAGATTAGTGATGGGTGAGACAACCGCTCCAGTCGTCACCGTCACGATGCCTCCCACACTTCCTGATTGATTTAAGCCTAAAGGGGCTAACTTAGCCACACGATTGTCCTTTGGATTTGCTCCCGCAACCGACACCCTGAAAATGACAATATAAATTTGTAGTATACCATCATCATTTTTCATCAACTAATTAGTGACAATAAATTATCCTAACACTAATACTAACATTAATAATAATAATAATAATAATAATAATAATAATAATAATAATAATAATAATAATAATAATAATAATAATAATAATAATAATAATAATAATAATAATAATAATAATAATAATAATAATAATAATAATAATAATAATAATAATAATAATCCCCCAAAACCTTGCATACAAATAATATTTATAACGGATCCGAAATGACAAAATAAAACCTAATACTCAAATCAGTCAACTGTGTGTGTGTGTGGTATGTTAGTTTTGTAAAATTCATATACAAATTTAGTTGATATAATGATAATAATAATAATAATAATAATAATAATAATAATAATAATAATAATAATAATAATAATAATAATAATAATAATAATAATAATAATAATAATAATAATAATAATAATAATAATAATAATAATAATAATAAACCATAATTTCTATTCGGTAATTTTCCTTCACAATTTCCAGTTTGCGTAAACTTAACCTTTCGTCTGTGTGTACTATTAGTTTAAAAATCCTTGTGTGCTATAAATTCCTCATACCTACATGGCCTGTGTGCTTCCCGCACACAACCCATACACACACACACACACACACACACACACACACACACACACACACACACATATATATATATATATATATATATATATATATATATATATATATATATATATATATATATATATATATACTTTTTAATAAAAATATCCCGTTTATTAATCTACCTAAATTTAAACACTGATCGTACCGTTAATTATATCTATCACCTTTCACTCAATTCTCATACGCGAATTTCCTTAAATGCATAGAAAATTCCAATGTCCATTTTTTGACATATCCTATATATCGTTTAAATATTCCCATAATTCACTCTAAGAAAATACCCTATTTCGAAACTCAAGACAATCCTACATCATCAAACTGTTAAATATTTCCTATGCGTAAATTTGGATTCTACTATTAAATTTGTTTTAAATTTAAAACGATGCACCAAAATATCCTTTTAAGTTTTCACTTCAAAATGCTACCTATACGTGAATTTGAATTCTGCTATTAAATTTGTTTTCAATTTGAACACAATGCACTGAAATATACTTTTAAGTTCCTACTTCAAAAATGCTACCTAAACGTGAATTTGAATTCTGCTATTAAATTTGTTTTCAATTTGAACACAATGCACTTGAAATATACTTTTAAGTTCCTACTTCAAAAATGCTACCTAAAATATCATGCCTTTAATAAATGAACGAATCTTCCACAAATAACAAAAATGACTTAAAACTTTCATAAATAAACTTTAGAAATACTCTTACCCGATACTGGGGAAAATTAAACTTGTTTGTAGTTAAACAATTCCAAATCCTTTTACGTAACTGGAACTTTGTGACTTAGCAGTAATTTTCCTCGTCACAATTTCAAAACTTTTGCCAATATTTATTTCCTTAAATTTTGGTCACAAAACCTTCAATTTTTTTAACTCTTTCAGAAAAAGACAATCTGTTCATTTTACAAAATCTTAACTAATGCTCCGAATTTAGTTGGTTCGTCCTACATTACTCCCCTTCCAAGATTGGGAACCAATCTTAAAAAGAAAAAAAAAAAAATAGCTCCATCACTCAAAAGTAAAACAACCTTACCTAATTTCCGACGGAGGCTCGTCTTTCCTCCGCCCTTCTCTCATACTCCAATACTCTCCTTTGGACGTTCGGTATATCTGGAGCTGGACCTCTAGATCTTGTCATTGGTACCTGGTACCCAATTTCTACTCCTTGTGGATCCACTCCCTGTTCCTCCGATTGGTCCTCTAAAATCATCCGTTCAGGGTCTTCACCCACTTCCCATAACTCCTCCTGAATTGACCTGGGGGTATAGAAAGGAACATTATTAGAATTAATGTAATTACTTTGACTAATATTACATACCTCAACTGGTTCCGGTGTTTCCTTTCCTGAGACCATGTCATCCTCTTCACTATCATTCGCTATGTCCACTGCAAGTGTGTAGCTGCCATCTGGAAATCTTAATGATCTCTCAAACCTTTGTAAATTAAATTCCTCATCTGAATTAACCTCTGACTGTGCTGAGTCCAACCAATCCATTAAGTCACTTACATCAATAGGCGATGATGTCAGCTCTATCTCCGTTTGAGTCATTTTATCTACTGTTATGCCTTCAGTTTGTGTGGCCATGTCTACCTTGTACTTAGGTTCTCCTATAGCTACCTCTACTAAATCCCAAATATCCTTTTTATTTTTCCCATGTTTCCTTTCCTTCGTTGATCTCTCAAGTTGTCTTCCATAAATTACATAAGTTTGTGTTGGTTCCTCCTCTTTCTCTTCCTCTTCAGTTTTTGTCTCCCATATTTGTTCTTCTCCTTGTTCATATGTTTCTTCTTCGATCCTAAAATAGTCAAGTAAGTATTCTGGCGGATCTGCCCAAACTTTTAAATGTGCATAGTGAGTCCTCATTGTTTTCCCATTTCCTTCGATGTCATATGTCATCCCACCTGCAATCACCTTGGTTATCACAAAAGGACCCTCATACCTTTTGCTTAGTTTTTTCTCCAGAGTTCTATCCACTGAGATGATTTTCCTTTTAACTTTTACTCCTACTGCGTATGGCAGCCAGTTTGGATGACCCTCTTTCCACTTGTCCTGTTCCTTTCTTGAGATTGGTAATACCTTTCCTTTCTCATGTTTTTGAACCATTAGTTTCTCTGCCGGAGTTACTCCTAATTCTGCATGTTTCGTATTATTATATACCATTATTACTCGGGGTAAACAGTCATCCCATTCCTTATCCTTCGTTACCGTGTTCTTGAGGAACTCCGCGAATGTCCGGTTGACCCTCTCTACTGCCCCGTTAGCCGCTGGTTTGTACGGACTGCTGAAGACATGTTCGATTCCGTAGGCCTGAAGCATTTCTTTAAATCTTGTGCTCCTAAATTCCACTCCATTGTCCGTCAATACCTTGTATGGTGGTCGTAGAAATGTAGGAAGCATTTGTCCTTCAAAAGCCTCTGTTACGCTCCTCGCAGATTTATCCTTTAATGCCTTCACTGCAGCCCATTTACTACAGTGATCTATAGCCACCAAACAAGCAATGTTTCCTTTCTTGGTTCTAGGCATGGCCATAACATCGACAGCTACTAGTTCGAACGGATTTTGCACCTTAATCTTCCATATAGGTGGAAACACAACCTGATGGTCTATCTTATTCAGTTGGCAGGTTGGGCATGTTCGGCACACATCTTGAATGATTAACTGACCTCTGGGGTGCCAAACATACCTTGAAACAAGATCTGTTAATTTCTCCCGTCCTACATGAGCTAGATTCCGGTGCGTAACCACAATAATGCTTACCATCTGTTGGAATCCTATAACAGCTCCAAATTGTTCACCTCTAATCCTTTTTACTAAGATGCCTCCATTCATTCGTAGATCCTTCCTATATCGATAGTATTCCTTCAATGATATATCAGTCTTCCTAATCTCTTGATTATTTCCAATTCTCCTTTTTAGTTTCCTAATCACTTCAGAGTTATCTTGTACTCTTATTATTTCTTGGACTGTTATTAGATCATTATCCTTATTCACTGTGAGGTTATAAACATCAATGGTAAAACCATCACTTACATCGTCGGCATCGTTCCCATGTGCGATTATTCCTTCTCCGAAGTCCAAAATTGCATCTGACTCCACTAGATAATTCATCCCTAGAAGTAAGCAAGCTGGGATATGTTCATCCTGAACGACGACCAATGGTAGTATTATTTCCCTATACCTTGTTTTTATTTTTATGGCCACTGCTGTTGTACACTCCACAATCCTTGTAGTTACTCCATTGAGAGTAATATCCACCTTCCATCTTTTCAGAATGTGTCCAAATTGGTTTAAGCCATCAACAACTCCCTCCTGTATCAAACTGATAACAGATCCTGTGTCCAGAAAAGCGCATCTGAATACTTCTCCGATAGAGACCTCCTGCCATGCCACTCCTTTTAGCTTGTGGTTACAGCTTAACCTTGACTGATGACCTCTCTCCTTCATTAATAAATTTATTCCTAACTCTTCTTTGGATGATTGCTGTAATAAATTATTTCCTGATGTCTCACTTCCTTCCGTATCTGAGTAATCTTCATTCTCTTCCACTGGTGACGTCTCTAGTTCCTCAGGTATTCGTTCGTCAACTATTGTATTTTCTCCTTTGGAATCGAAAGTACCATCATCAGCTACTGGATTGAAGTGTGATCCTCCTAACACCTGTATGTGTACATCTTTTAAGTTGTTACACTTCCTTGCCTTTGGTCCAATGTATGCCACTGAGCAACATATTCCATGATGCAACCAAATCTTTGTATTGAATTCATCACTGGCCACTAATAAAACTTCTGGTACTGGTTCCTTTCCTGGAGTTTTAATTGCTTTTAGTAATTTTAAGGCTTTTGGTCTCTTTTCCAACCCATACATTTTCCATTCACTAATCAGGATGTCCAACAAAAATTCCCTTAGCTCCTGGTGATTTTTCTGTTTCATTTTAGAATGTTCTTTATCAAGTATCTCCTTCAAACTCAAAAATAGTGAATCAGCACCGCCTGGTACCAATTTTATAACCTTTAAACCTTTTGGTAGTGCTTCTGGATCCGTTATATCGATTTCCTCATCAGGTTTCCTTTGGCACCTTGACCATGTGTCTGCAAACACATTATCCTTTCCGGGATAATAATGGATCTGAAAACTATATTCGCTCAAGTCATCCAGAACTCGGGCCAATTTACTATCCACTAGCTTCATCGTGTGTAAATATACCAATGGCCGATGGTCCGTGTACAAGATGAAGTCCTGACCTAGTAGAAAAGGCCGAAAACTTTTAATCCCCCACCGTATGGCTAGCAGTTCCCTTTCTATTGTGGAAGCTTTTCGTTCACATGCATTGAAGGAGTGTGAGTTATATGCAATTACCCTTCTACTATCTTCTTGTTCTTGGCACAATCCTGCCCCCATGCCAAATCCACTGGCATCCACGTAAAGTTCCAACTTCTTACCACCTTCCGAAAAATCTGGAAATGCTAACTCCACTGATTCTTTCATCCGTTTTTTCAGTTCCTCGAAAGCCTTAATCCTTTCATTTGTCCATTCGATTTTGTCCTTTCTTTTGCCTCCCGTTAGTGCGCTGAGAGGTGCTGCCACTCCTGAACAGTTTCTTATGAATTTTCGTTGGAAGTTAATCATTCCTAAATATCGTCTTAGCTCTCCCACATTGGTAGGCCTCTCCAACTTGTCCACTTGATCCATAAATTCCGGAAGTTTCTTGATCCCTGTCCTGCTGATGATGTGTCCTAGGAATTTAATTTCTTTCTGAACCCAGCTACACTTACTCACTTTTACCTTGACGTTCGTTTCGCAGAAGCGCTGTAGGACCTGTTCAATCAATACTAAATGTTCTTTAAATTCTTTTGATATTAATAAGACATCATCGACGTAAACCACTACCTTGTCTCGACTAAACCCTGTTAAGATCCGCTGCATCTCCCTTTGGAATGCTGCAGGTCCGTTCTTTAGCCCAAAACTCAGCCTCTTGAACCGGTATTGACCGCTGACTGTTGAAAATGCTGTGAAATCCTTGCTTTCTTCCTCTAACTGCATCTGATAATACCCTTTTACTAAGTCCAGGCTGGTAAAGTATTGTACCCCCTGACATCCATAGACGGTTTCATTTATGCTGGCCATTGGGAACCTATCTGCCTCGGTTACTTGGTTTAAGCGTCGATAGTCAATGCACAGACGAAGTGTTCCGTCCTTTTTCCTAACTGGCACCACCGGAGAACTCCATTCTGCCGCACAAGGTTCTACGATATCTTTTAAACATAATTCCTTTACTTGGTTTTCGATTTCGTCATTAGTCTTCTGATCGAACCTCCTCGCCCGCTGGTAAATAGGGGTATAATCATGCAACCTTATCCTGTATGGAGTCATGGATGTCTCACTGATGTCCGAATCTCCTTTACTAAATGCATTTTTCCATTTGTACAAAACATCCGTGATGTTCTCCCGTTGTTCTTTAGTTAGTTCTTCCATGAAATTTATTTCCTTTTGTAATTTTTCCTTCGTCCATTCTTCTTCAATGGCTCCTTGTTTCTCTATTTCCCGTACCGTTGTATTCACTGTACAATCATTACCTTGGTATCGTCTCAGGTTATCTTCATCTACCACTAGATTCGCCATTCCTATTCTTTCACCTCTTCCCAGTTTTAATTTTCCTGGTATTAATTTTTTTATCAGTATAGTTCCTTCCTTGTCTTTCCATTGCACCAATCCTGGCATCAATTTAAATCTTTTATTATATCCTCTTCGGGTATGGTCCCTTTCTTCAACTAATAACTCTTCAGGCTGAATGTCATAACGATTTCCATTTCTAGGTTTAATTTCTTGGGAATCCCATTTGGCCTTTATCGGAGTCCACTCATTTGCAGTAATTGTTGTTTCCCCTGTGTTATATACGGGTATTGACGTGACCACCCTCACACAGTCTTCAGATCTTCCTGTTAAATACACTTGTTCCTTTATATTATATTCCCCATGACGTATAAAAGATCCACTTTTTACATCTACTTCAATCTTGTTTTGTACCAAAAATGGCATGCCCAGTATTGTTCCTTCTTTCAATCTATTTACTACAATAAAATCTGATAGGCCATAATCAATATCATTTATGGTTACCTGTAATGTAGCCATTTGTTGAGACTCCACATATAAGTTGGGGTCTCCCACACCTCTTAACCTCATCATCCTTTTTGTTAATTTAGGGTTGGTAATCCTTCTAATTTGTGCTTCTTCAATCAGGCAATATTGAGCACCACTGTCTATTATAGCATTCATATTAATATTATTCATTTATCATAAATCTCAGCAATGGTGTTATATTAAGACCTTGCCTACCTTGATCTTGGCTTCTTCCTTCTGCGTGGTACACTCCAGTTGTTGTGTTTGTTATGCTCAACCCTTTATCCCTCATCTTAGGTATCCTTTGTGGTAACTCGGTTGTAGCATCTTCAGCCTGTTCACTTACAAATTCTTTGGCTTCTGGGTCCAACACCACACAACCTTGATTGACCGGGCTGGCTCCTGACATCATTATGACTTCTGTGGATCGCTCCGACTTGTCCCCGGCAGTATGGACGGAGCGGATTCGTTTCCCGAACCTCGTTGTACTTTCCTCTTCTTTTTCCATTCCTCTATTTCTCCTCTTAAGGGACAATTATCCCCCCAGTGACCAATTTCGTCACATAAGAAACATTTCCTTTCAAAGGGTCTTGCTTCCTCCTGCTCTTGTCTACTTGTATCCTGCCGTCTGTAGTTGTTTCGAGGACCACACTCCCTTGTCTGATGCTCATCACTACCGCATCTTAAGCACCATCCTCTAAACCTCCAACAATCTCGTTTCATATGTCCTACTTTGTTGCAATGATAACACTTTGGCCTTTCATATTCATATGCTCCTCTATTTGTTCTTCTTGAATATGAATCTTGCTGGTACACCACTGGTTTACCGTATCGCACCTTATCTGCATACGTTTTCCTTTCATCCCCCTCATTTTGTAGGGTTGCCCATATTGGGATTGCCTCGTCCCTCGACTCTTCTTCATGCTCGTTCAGCTTATCCTCATCCTGTGCCCAGTTCAATATGTCCTTCCAGCGGACCTTAACACTTTCTTTTTCACCTCCCATTCTTATTTTAAATCTCCTAGCTATTCCTTTTGGCAAGCAATTCAAAAATTGTTTTTTTAACACTTGCTTGTCCCTATCCTCTTCTTTGGTAGCTGCTTCATATGTCGTTTGCACCCTGAGTGCAAATTCTGCTAACTTTTCATGCTTCCTTATCTCCATTCTCCAGAACTCCTTCTGCAAATCTATTTGTTCGCTTTCTTTTTCTTCCTTACACCAACTCTTTAACCTGGCTATAATGGTATTATAATCTATTTTAGTCCTATAAATACTATAATACGTTCTCAAAACTGGGCCCTCCAAAAAATTTCTTAGCTCTACTACCCAACGGTTCTTATCCTTTCCTAATTGTTCTTTTGCATACCTTTCGAAATCCTCTAGAAAGGCATCGAATTTTTGCACTTTTTCTTTACCATACTTTAGGGGTTTTACCGCCTTTACATTAGCCCTACTAAATGATTTCATAACTTCTATCATTTCTCCTGCTAATATAATAAAAATCCTGCTGACTGCTTTCTGATGTTCCACTCCTGATTCCTCTAGTTCTACAAGTTTCTTCAACCACTTTTTCCCTCCCTTGTCTGGCTCACTTTCGGCTTCGGATTCATGTTCTTCTGCTGAACTATTTTCTACTGTATACTTCCTGTCTGTCCTCCTTTTCCTGTTTCTCCTCTTCTTAGTTTTCTTTTTACCTTTAGTTTTGTCAGAATTCAGTTTCGTCCTCAAATGGGTCACTCATTTCCCTATCATAGCCACTCTCCTCATCAGTATAATACTTTGCCTTCTTTTTCAGCACTCCCTTCTTCCGAATACTCTGTTCTTGTTGTAATTTCCATTTTTGATAAGCCTGTTCTTCTATTCTAACCCGATTTTTCTGTTCTGCTATGGCAGCCTCTCTACGACTATCCACAACAGTAACTTCTACTACGTCTTTCTTTTGTCCTCCTTCATCTCCTGCCCTGGCTTTTAAAGCTTGGACCACTCCCTCTAACACTGACACTAACTGGCCCGTATTCAGATTTTCCTCCTTTACTACGGCATTTTGAAACCTTTTCAAAAGCTCTACTGCAGTTTGATCTTCTTTAGGTTCCTCAGTCCCTTCGGGAATTGACTTACCAGTCTTATCCATTTCCTTATCACTCATAGTTGAACAACAAAGTCGAAAATATATATATACCCTACGAAAAATGTATACCTTATATATATATATATATACATATATATATATATATATCAAAAAATACACACAAAAGGAAAAAAATGTACTCAATATTATTTTTTTCTCTAAAAAAAAAAAAACTCAACCAATTTATGTTATCAATTCCTTGTTGGACTCAAAATTATTTTAAATCCTTCCTTCTTGCAAAAAAATGAAATAAATTATGCTTCTTTTCCTTCTTCCTTTACTTTTTCTTCAACAAAAATCTCTCTCTCTGCTTCGTACTTATTCCTAAATACGTAAACAGAACATGAGGGAGAGAAATATGGTTAGCAACAAAAAAAAAAAAAAAAAAATTTCCAAATATCAAATTCAAGTATGGCAACAAAGAAAAAAAAATAAAATATATAGAAAAAAAATAAATAATCTCTTTGTTACCTCGACTTACACCTCTTTTATTTTTATATCCCTTAATTCTTGTTGTTCTTTTCTTCTTTCTCCTTTATTTATTTTATCCGTGCTATTATCTTCCTTTTTTTTTTTTTTTTCTCTTCTTTTATATCCTTCTTCCAAAGTCTAACGAGCCACCATTTGTTATCGATTTTTATGCGTTTTCTTCTTTAATTATTTTTGCTTATATGTCTTTTTAGAGACTTTACGCGAGGTCCCAGGATTCTCTTTGGAGAAGGCTTATGCCTGACAGCACTAAATGAGAAAGAAAAGGATTCAGTAACACACGAGATGTAATTTTTGATATAATAAAATGAATACTCAATTATAGTTTATATCAATCCTATTATACCTATTACTAAATATAGTATATTAATCCTATTATACCCTAATACCAAATATATACATACAACCTATTATACCCTATTACTAGAAATATATATATTAAGATATTCTTTATTTATGTACAATGTTAGATTTTCCGGAAAATATTCATAATACAATTTAGTGTCAGAATTTTATACAATTTACGGAACGATACGCTCCTGAGCAACTTATCCAAATTGGTCCGAAAGTTAGTTTCCTTGATCGGGAAATTCCTTTGACAATCTTAAGTATTTATTCCTTCAGAGCACCAGGAACAGCTCACTATGTTAATGATCGACTTAGCCCCAACAGCACGATCCAAATGGGCTATTTCCAGATTAGTGATGGGTGAGACAACCGCTCCAGTCGTCACCGTCACGATGCCTCCCACACTTCCTGATTGATTTAAGCCTAAAGGGGCTAACTTAGCCACACGATTGTCCTTTGGATTTGCTCCCGCAACCGACACCCTGAAAAATGACAATATAAATTTGTAGTATACCATCATCATTTTTCATCAACTAATTAGTGACAATAAATTATCCTAACACTAATAATAATAATAATAATAATAATAATAATAATAATAATAATAATAATAATAATAATAATAATAATAATAATAATAATAATAATAATAATAATAATAATAATAATAATAATAATAATAATAATAATAATAATAATAATAATAATAATAATCCCCCAAAACCTTGCATACAAATAATATTTATAACGGATCCGAAATGACAAAATAAAACCTAATACTCAAATCAGTCAACCTAAATAATATTAATAATCCTAGGTATAAATAACCTAATAAACACTAGTATACTAATAGACCCCTAAATATCGAATATAATAACGGAAATAACAATAACGATATCAATAATAATAATAATAATAATAATAATAATAATAATAATAATAATAATAATAATAATAATAATAATAATAATAATAATAATAATAATAATAATAATAATAATAATAATAATAATAATAATAATAATAAACCATAATTTCTATTCGGTAATTTTCCTTCACAATTTCCAGTTTGCGTAAACTTAACCTTTCGTCTGTGTGTACTATTAGTTTAAAAATCCTTGTGTGCTATAAATTCCTCATACCTACACGGCCTGTGTGCTTCCCGCACACAACCCATACACCACACACACACACACACACACACACACACACATATATATATATATACTTCTTAATAAAAATATCCCGTTTATTAATCTACCTGAATTTAAACACTGATCGTACCGTTAATTATATCTATCACCTTTCACTCAATTCTCATACGCGAATTTCCTTAATGCATAGAAAATTCCAAATGTCCATTTTTTGACATATCCTATATATCGTTTAAATATTCCCATAATTCACTCTAAGAAAATACCCTATTTCGAAACTCAAGACAATCCTACATCATCAAACTGTTAAATATTTCCTATGCGTAAATTTGGATTCTACTATTAAATTTGTTTTAAATTTAAAACGATGCACCAAAATATCCTTTTAAGTTTTCACTTCAAAATGCTACCTATACGTGAATTTGAATTCTACTATTAAATTTGTTTTCAATTTGAACACAATGCACTTGAAATATACTTTTAAGTTCCTACTTCAAAAATGCTACCTATACGTGAATTTGAATTCTACTATTAAATTTGTTTTCAATTTGAACACAATGCACTTGAAATATACTTTTAAGTTCCTACTTCAAAAATGCTACCTAAAATATCATGCCTTTAATAAATGAACGAATCTTCCACAAATAACAAAAATGACTTAAAACTTTCATAAATAAACTTTAGAAATACTCTTACCCGATACTGG
>JABUQX010068522.1:2500-7500 GCA_015478945.1 Trachelipus rathkii | reverse complement strand
TTGCTGTTAATATTTTGTTGATGTTGTTTTTGTTGATGTTGTTGGTGGTGGAGATGTTGTTGTTGTTGTTGTTGTTGTTGTTGTTGTTGTTGTTGTTGTTCTTGTTGTTGTTGTTGTTGTTGTTGTTGTTGTTGTTGTTGCTGTGTTGTTTGAATTTTAGAACATTAGAAATGATGTGACAGTAGTAAGAAGCCACAAGGGCCTATCAAGACTGTCCCAGTCAAGCACCCAGGCCTTGTTAATAACTTACATAGTATACAAAAAGTCTACAACAAAAAGAAAAAGCTGTAGCTAAAGTACATGCTAACCACAATACAAGCTTTAAATAACCTTTTTATTGTCATAACATGCAGTTTAACCTTAATAACTACTGTAACCAAAAACCTGCCAATTTGGCTTGGTCAAAATATACTAAATGATATCCAAACTATCCATATACCCATACAATCCTTTCTTAAATATTGCAATCGAATCGCACTCAACAACCTCCTGTGGCAAACCATTCTAAAAATTAACAACCCTTTTACTGAAGGAATGCTTTCTTATATCAAAATGGCATGCCTCTTCCTAATTTTCTTACTGTGGCCCCTGGTCTCCCGTACGTAGTCTACTATGAAGAATTTATTGGTCTCCGTATTATCAGTAGATGTAAATATTTTGTAGACTTGTATCATGTCCCCTCTGAGAAATCGCCTTTCTACAGAAAACATTCCTAACTTCTTCAGCCTCTCCTCATAGCTCTTACCCTCAAACCCATAAATAATTCTTGATGAGCTACGTTGCACTCTCTCTCTCTGGCATATCTATATATTTCCTTAAATAAGGGGCCCAAACATGCGCACAATACTCTAATACTAGCCTAACATAGCTATTATACAGTTCACTTATAACTTCCTTGCTTTTGTAAACGACATTGCGATTTATTATACCTAGCATTTTATTAGCTTTATTCCTTGCCTCCAACGATGATTTCCTATTTTCAAATTACTATTTATTATCACACCTTAATCTTTTTCTTGGTCCACAGACTCAAGCCAATTTCCATTCATATTGTAGGTAAAACTTGTATTTGAGTAACCAAGGTGAAGAACCTGACACTTTTTACGATTAACATTCATTTGCCACTTATCTGTCCACCCAAGAAGTTTATCAAGATCATTTTGAATCCTTATACATCCATCAATATTCCATACTAAGGTAGACACTTTGGTATCATCTGCAAACTTAGAAACCTTACATTAAAGTCCCGGTCTAAATAATTTATATATATATATATATATATATATATATATATATATATATATATATATATATATATATATATATATATATATATATATATATATATATATATATATATATATATATATATATATATATATATATGAGAAACAATAGTGGCCCCAGCACTGAACCCTGTGGGACACCACTCTTCACTATTTCCCATGATGACTTATTGTCATTTAGTTGAACACACTGTTTTCTATTCCACAACCACTCTTTAATCCAACCATGTACCACTCCACCTATACCACATTACAATAACTTCTTCATCAGCCTTATGTGGAAAACCTTATCAAAAGCTTTGCTGAAGTTTAAATATATAATATTAACTGGATCTCCTCGGTCAATGCAGTCAGTTCCAAAAATTCTAAAAGGTTTGTTTGAAATGACCTACCCTTTGTTGTTGTTGTTGTTGTTGTTGTTGTTGTTGTTGTTGTTGTTGTTGTTGTTGTTGTTGTTGTTGTTGCTGTTGTTGTTGTTGTTGTTGCTGTTGCTGTTGTTGTTGCTGTTGTTGTTGTTGTCGTTGTTGTTGTTGTTGTTGTTGTTGTTGTTGTTGTTGTTGTTGTTGTTGTTGTTGTTGCTGCTAATTTTATTGTTGTTGTTGTTGTTGTTGTTGTTGTTGTTGTCAATCTTCTTCTTCTTCTTCTTCTTCTTCTTCTTCTTCTTCTTCTTCTTCTTCTTCTTCTTCTTCTTCTTCTTCTTCTTCTTCTTCTTCTTCTTCTTCTTCCTTTTATTTATATTCCTTTTATTTTATGAAATTATAAGTTTCTTCCATTATCACTTGATCTATTTTTTTAGTATTATTATTTTGAGGTAAAATGAAGAATTAAATTTAAAGTGAAAAAGAGAAAAAAGTAGAAATTTTTGTAAGTAAGAAAAGAATGAGGGGGCGATATTGCTATGACGAAATGTACATAATGGAAGTTTATTTAAAGTAATTGTATTCAAACTGTTTCACAAGAGCAAAAACTCTTAGTAAAACAATGTTCGAAAAATGGTGGAAAAGTTTTGTTTACAGAAGAATCCAAAAAACGCTTTCAAAATAAAAGGAGAAATATATTTGAAGAAAGGTTCAAAGTCTAGGGTTGGCCGTGCACCGGAATTGTCAGCACCGCACTACACCGCACCGCACCACACCGCACCGATCATAATTCGAATTGAGGGATGATGATGGATAATTGAAAAATACATATTAATAGTATGCACATAAGTTAGTTGACGAAAGAAGAATATGAACTTAAAAGATTTATTATTATTATTATTATTATTATTATTATTATTATTATTATTATTATTATTATTATTATTATTATTATTATTATTATTATTATTATTATTATTATTATTATTATTATTATTATTATTATTATTATTATTATTATTATTATTATTATTATTATTATTATTATTATTATTATTATTATTTTTATTATTATATATTCATTCACACAAGAATATTGCTTGGAGATATTCATTTATCTTCAGCCGTAAAAGCAGTGTTATGAATATTAGCCATATTTTCCCATGAGGCTTTCAAGAAACTGTAATGTTTCCGATTTAATAAAATTGATAATCTGGAATATCTCCTCTGAAAGTGTCTTTAATGTAGCTGAAAATATTATTATTGTTTACTTGCGCATATCTATGAAAAATGCAAATGGTAACTTTGTTTTTTTGTAACATTCTTGATTCGTATATTAACGCCATAGCCTTTGCTTCATCGTTGCATACCGCAATACTTGTTTAAAGAGAATTCCATATTTTGTTTTTAAACTTATTATTTTGAAAATGGTGAAATACAATTTGTTTTATGATTTTTTTTTTTAAAGACACAACATCAAGGAACCCCAGAATTTTCACTCGGCACCCATTATTATTAGAACCACTGGGATAGTAGTTAAAAGAGAGCTCTGAACATCACCGGTGTTGTAGGGAGAGAAGAAGGTGTCGCCTCATCGAAAACTGTCGATATGGAACGACTTGAGAGAAACTTGTACACGAGTGGACAAATTGAAAGAGGATACCCGAGTGGAAAAGGTTTTAAAAGCATCGTGGAGTAATGGCCGAATATATATATATATGAAAGAGAGCATATATATATATATATAAAAATATATAGCAGTATATATATATATATATATATATATATATATATATATATATATATATATATATATATATATATATATATATATATATATATCCTTCTTTGTGGCCTCTATAAAAAATAAAAGAAGATTATACCTGTCAAATTGTTTTAAAAATTACTCATGAACTAATAAATCAATTAAAATAATGATTCTCAAACAAAACTCCTTGAAATTAATAGTTCTTCAATCGCTTACGACGTCGAAACTGTTTTGACAGTGTTTTCGTCGAATAAAAAAAAAGACAACTAATATATTGTTTTTTTTCGTTTTTTTTTGTCATGTACGTAAAGGGTTGATGTATAGTAATACTTTCAACGTTTGGACGTACTTACGAAACTACCTAAATAGCAGTGTTATTCTCTTCCATTTTTTTGTTATGTACGTACGTAAAAGATTGTACATACTGTAACATTCTTAAAAAATCCTTTATACATAAATGCTGAACTACTTAAATTCTGTTCGTAATACGTGACGGTAAAAAATTCCCTTTATTTCGGGGTCCGTGATAATAAACAATAATACAGATTTTTAGGTCCAAGATTAAGCATTCAAGACAACAATGACAGCGACTAAGGAGTATTTACTCGTGTAAACTTGTTTTTCAGTAAATTTGCATACACGATAGAAAAGAAAAGTTATTACTTTAAATCGATTTTAAGGAAAGAAATTATACTGGCAAACTTCTATAATGAAGATAATATCGTTAAACATTTTATGCTTTTAAATCATAGTATGTTGGTAATCGATTGCCGCACATGTCATACTTAGTTGTTCCTTCTATGTTTGACAAAGTATTTACATAAAAACACACATACACACACACTCACACACACACACACACACACACACACATACATATACATATATATATATATATATATATATATATATATATATATATATATATATATATATATATATATATATATATATATATATATATATATATATAGCTGACCCATGGGGACACTATATAGGAATCAAGAATGAAAAAGGAGATTAGAGGGAAAAATAGTGCAAGAAGAATGAACTGATAATTGGGAATACGTTGTTTAAATACTTCTCAAATAATTAATTGACGTTGAAAAGCATGCGAGTTATTAGCCGAAGTCAAAATGACTTCGTTGATGTAATTAAGCTTTTCAGAAATTCATTGACACAAGTTAAATTGACATTGAAATATATATATTAAGTCCCTCTTGTTGAGAATGTTAAACTGAAATTGCAGAGTTTCTTAGAAAAACACTGACAATGCTGGATGGACTATAGCAAAGTCTGAGTATGAAGCTTTGAAAGATGCAATTAGGAAAAGTATTACTGAAACACAATGGTTGTTATCACAAGAACCATTAGAAACAAATAAATTGTCTAAAGATTTTAGTTAAGGAAGACTAAAATATCCTAAAATGACCAAATATTTTCTCAGCCTGATGGAGGAATGATGAAGGTTGGAAAATAAAGATTATTAAATAAATAAAAGTACAAACAGCATGATACTCGGTGAATTTAATAAGCCGTAGAAAGGACGAATGAACAAATATTCAGAATTATAAAGAAGATATGAAT
>JABUQX010068521.1:17500-23815 GCA_015478945.1 Trachelipus rathkii | reverse complement strand
TTGGTGAAGAAGTAGATGTTGAAGTATGTGTTGGATGTTATTAGTGAGGGGTTTAGGATTGGGATTATCATATCAGTATCTTGTTTTATAAGATTAAGTTAATAGGATTGGATTGAGAGGAAAGAGGTAAGGAAAGAAAGTGGAAGAATTAAGAGTGAGAAGTTAAGTGAACAAAGTAATAAGGAAAAGTATTTAAGAGCGCTTGCAAATAAATCAGTTGAATGTGAACAAAATGAAACTGAACAAATCTGGGCACAAATGAAGGAAGCCTTTGTTAGTAGTGCAAGAGAAGTATGTGGATGTGCTAAAGTAGGAAGTAAGAATCTCAACAGTGAATGGTGGAATGAAGAAAGAGGTTAAAAGTAAAAAAGAGGCGTGGTTGAATGTGCTAAAAGCAAATGATGAGGTCAAAAAAAAGATGTTTGGAATTATATAAGGAGAAAAAAAGGAAGACTAAAAGTTGCATACATAGGAGGAAAAATGAGGTAAATGAACAGTTTGAAAGAAGGATGAATTGGGACTTTACAAGGGAATAGGAAGCTTTTCTGAAGGAAGCGCGAAAGGTTAAGAATGAGAGTAAGGGGAATCTGCATAGAATAATGAATAAGGATGGTACTTTCGTAACTGATGAAATGGATGTGAGAAGAGTGTGGAGGGAACACTTCGAAAATCTGCATAACATTGGCAGTAATAAAGAGGTGATAGTGAATGTATGTGGGTTTGATGGCATGAAGAAATAGGTATTTTCTGGATTAGGTAATTAGTAAAATAGGGGTAATAGGTGGTAAGGGGAGAAAGGAAAATGGTAAATATGCATAGATGGAATTATTGGTGAAATAATAAAAATGGAGCCGAGAAACGTAATGTATGTGAATAATTTGGTTTTGTGTAGTGAATCTGAAGAGAGTTTGAGAGGACTGGTAGAGGAGTTTGCAGGGTGTGTAAAGGAGGCTTGTTAAAATGATAAGAGTAAGGTTATGATAGTGATGAAGAGATCGGCAGGTGTGAAGTCACTTACATATGTTAACTGAACAAGTGATCCAGATCCGAGCTAAATATTTGTGTATAGTGTTGATAAAGGAAACGATGATGTAGAAAATGTAGGAAAGTGGGGAATGGTAGGAAGGTTTTTGGTGCAATTAAACCTGGTGGATGTGAAGGACTAAGCTCCTTAGTGACCTAGGATTTGCATGAGGTTATGTGGTGGTTACTTGTGTTAATGATAGTAGTGAGACTATGGTCTGGAATAAGAGGTATAGATCTAAGGTACAAAGTGTCTAGATGGACAATATTTTCCTGTTTTTTTTTATTTTTTACCATATGGAGGTAAGACTTTGTTGTCAAATTCAGTAATTGTTAATTTGGAAAAATTAGTTTAAATAGTAGTAGTAGTGATAGTAGTAGTAGTAGTAGTAATAGTAGTAGTAGTAGAAGTAGAAGTAGTAGTAGTAGTAGTTGTAGTTGTCGTAGTAGTAGCTAGTAATAGCAATAGAAGTAGAATCATTGTTAACAATAGCATGATAAGAGGTATATGTACAAAGATCTTAAATTTTTTATAGGCTATTTTCTTCGCCAATAGTAGCAATTAATTAATTGTAGTAGTAGTAGTAGTTAGAAGAGAAAAAATAGCCCCATCAACTCAATGATACTAGTACTATCTGTTATGAAAGAATATTTACTTTTAGTATTTCCACAGCATGTTCAAATGAAAGTAAAAAGAAAAAGAAAAGACAGTTTAGAACAAAGATGACTCATAATCCCCATATACCTTATCTCTCCACCAACAGAACAAGCTCCTATTCCCTCTAGGATCGAGGTCATGTGACATGACCAAATCTTAGTTGAAATAAATATTCTAATTTTACATTCATTACACAAGAAACACCTGGACAAGTATGTAATTAACTCACAATTACGCAAAAACAGTCACACATTCAACTACTTAAACGCATATACTATAATACACAATGAATGAGTCACCATGTCTATTTTACAGCGACATCTGTCTCCTACATAAGAAAGGACATACTGTGTCCATGATATATATTTGTATATATATATATATATATATATATATATATATATATATATATATATATATATATATATATATATATATATATATATAGGACCTGTTATGTTTTAAGACTCCGTGAGTTTTGATTTTTTTTTTGTTTTTTTTTTATATATTTCTAGTATATGATCCTAACAGTCAATTTAAGGGGTGACGGACATGATTCAAAAATATATAGGACCAGTTACGTTTTACGAATCCGTCAGTTTTAAATTTTTTTTTTTTTTTTTTAACTAAAGGAATACCCAAGGGTAAACCGCAAAGATGGCAGGAGTCGGGGTCTCTCGGCCTTCCGGGGGAACGACAGGTGACCATTTCCCTCTGAGGGCCTCCGGAACCCCCGCTCTTTGGTATTTGGGTGTCGCGGGGGTTCCTCCGCCCCTCCCCTACGGGGTATGGAAAACGTCCCCCCCTCTGTCCCCCGTCGGCTCGAGCCCCTAAATTTTTATTTTATTTTTTTATTTTTATTTTTTTATTTTTTTTACATTTTTGTAATAAGCTTTATACGCTGATTCCAAATATGTAATTGGTTTTTCTGTAAGTGTCGTACTTTTCGAGATATTTCATTTATGAAAAATATTTTTTTGTTTTTTTTTGTTTTTTACATTTTTGTAATAAGCTTTATACGCTGATTTCAAATATGTAATTGGTTTTTCTGTAAGTGTCGTACTTTTCGAGATATTTCATTTTTTTAAAATTTTATTGATATAAATGTGATTTTTAAATAATTATTTAAAATATTTCGAACTTTTGAATCACGTCCATCACCACTGAAATTCATTGTTAGTATCATATACTAGCAATATAAAAAAAAAAAATCAAAAACTGACAGAGTCTTAAAACATAACAGGGCCTATATATATATATATATATATATATATGGTGAAGGTTACCATAAAGGAGGATTCAACTATAGACTTTTGAGGAAAGTTTATTTAGAAGAAAAGTCTTTACCTAACCTGCACTAGCTTTTAAACATTTATTATATATATATATATATATATATATATATATATATATATATATATATATATATATATATATATATAAATTTTTTTTTTTATTATTATTTTTATATATATATATATATATATATATATATATATATAAACCACTTTTAGGGTTATGTTAAATTAGGTTAGGTTAGGATAAATTAGGTTTGGTTAGGTTAGGTTAGGTTAGATTAGGTCAGGTAAGGTCTTTTTTTTTTGAATGACAATTTTTTCATATTTTTCTAAAAAATTATACCACTTATGTATAAAACATTGAATTAACTACATTTTTTGTTCATAATCATTAATACATTTTTCATACAGATTGTATCATAACATTTTCTTTAAAAAGAGCAAACACCCTTCCTTCTGGCTTGTCAAAACTACGACTAACGTCAAATTTACCCAGAATTCACTCTGAGTTCTAATTAGAACGCTGCCAAACCTAACATAAACAATATATTTTAATTTATTAATTATTAATTTTAAACAAATTTTTATTAATTGAAAAGACGATTTTTATATTTAATACATATTTATCTACAATTTTCTTTAAATAAACTTTTCTTAAAAGTATCTTACATTATTTGCTCATTATATATATATATATATATATATGTATATATATATAGTTATATATATATATATATATATATATATATATATATATATATATATATATATATATATATATATATATATATTTTCGTCTATATCTGGATTTCCCCATATATATATATATATATATAAACTTTTTTACAAAGAAACAGGCAAACGAAATTTCCCAGATGGGCAGTAAAGTATCTCAAAATTACACATTTATATAGTAATAAAATATCTATCTACACTGACAAAGCACACATTTTATTGAGAGAAATGTGCAAACTTGCAGATTTATATTAATTAAATATGCAAATGAAATAGCAGAGTTTGAAAAACCGTGAAATATCTTTTTAAGAGTTTAAAAACCTTTTGAACAAACATTTTCATAATTTTACTGAACAAACTTGTGAGTGAAGAGGTACTCCTAGTCGAGGAGCCCTAGGTACTCACATATTTATTCTAATTAATGCACAATCATATATATATATATATATATATATATATATATATAAGTTTACTTACCTGTTCAGAGCTATATATATATATATATATATATATATATATATATATATATATATATATATATATATATATATATATATAAATATATATATATATATATATATATATATATATATATATAGATAGTATATATATATATATATATATATATATATATATATATATATATTATATATATATATATATATATATATATATATATATATATATATATATATATAGTATATATATATATATATATATTTATATATATATATATATATATATATATATATATATATATATATATATATATATATATATATATATATATATATATATATATATATATATATATATATATATATATATAAGTATATATATATAATGAGTTTATTTACCCTGTTCAGCAGCTGCTTCATAATCTACGTTAACATTCGAAGGCGTTTCTTCTGTATGGCCTGGATGGAAGATTAGGAAGAATCGCTGGGGTGAGGGATTTGAAAGAGTAACTTTGTTGGAGGAGAGGTGTTGGGGGAGAAGAATGCTGAAGAGTCGTTTGAGGAACTTCTGCTGTAGGTCATCCTCCACGTTGTGAAAAAGGTCATCCTCCACCTCATAGACTTCGCCACTTTAGGTCTATAGTCTTGAGAATGGATGCCAAGGCCTGCAAGCTACTCATCATCCCCTCGGCCCTCAGCAACTCCCCCTGTTGGAATAAAAATACATGAAATCAAAATTTCAGAAAAGAAATTAAAAATCTTATACCAATGTTCCACACTCTCCCTGGTTACAAGTATATAATCTTACTTCCTAGTAACTTATACCCAATATATATATATATATATATATATATATATATATATATATATATATATATATATATATATATATATATATATATATATATATATATATATATATATATATATATATATATATATATATATATATATATATATATATATATATATATTAGAAGGAACAACTTTGAACCTCAATATATAACTGGGCTGGCTGTTCCCTTGTATCGCATATTTCAAATGCCTGTAAAGCAATGCAATTCTATAATAATATTTTAATATTTCTTTGTATTATTAACTTCTTCGCACTATATATATATATATATATATATATATATATATATATATATATATATATATATATATAGTATATATATATATATATATATATATATATATATATATATATATATATATATATATATATATATATATATATATATATATATAATTCTAAATCTATGGAAAAGGCCTCAACCCTATCTATGGACATATTCCCTTCCTTACCAATGGACACAGTTCCATTTCCCCATTTATAGATATATTCCTCCACAGCCACCTATTAATTTTGTCCCATCTAATTAAATGCAACATGGGTAAGATTCCTTCCCTCATCCATGAACACAATCCCATCTCCCATTTTGGAGATAGTTCTCTATCCCATCAGAGCATTTCCTGACCTCCCCACTTATTTATGGACATATCCCACCTTACGGCATTGTCCCCTTCGCTCCTCACGGACATAGTTCCAGACCCACAAATGGGCATGATTCTCTCACCTTCTGTCATGAACATAGCCCCTTTCACTACCGGACATAGTTCATCAATTCCCATTTGTGGAGATAGACCTCCCACTCCCATATATAGACATATTCCTCCGGCAGCCTCAACTGACATAGCTTGAACAGAACACAGATTATATATATGACACAGTTTCCCTTCCCTATCATATAAATAATCTCACCTTCTACAGACATAGTCCCGCGCTCATTTTATGGACATAACCCACCCCTCACTTACCATTCACTTCTATGACACAGCTCCTTCCCCTTCTTGGGAAACACTCCTCAAAGTTTATGGGCAATAATAACCCCATCCTCTTACATTCATTAGATATTACTCCTCCCACTATCATTAAAGATCAGGTTTCTTTCTTTCTTCTTCTTCTTCTTTCTTCTTCTTCTTCTTCATTCTTCTTCTATCTTCTTCTTCATATTAATACTAATAATTTCGTTCTAATATATTCCTCGAGGTCTTTCTTCGATTCTTTATTCATTATTCGCGGCTATATATATAAACTATATATATATATATATATATATATATATTATATATATATATA
>JABUQX010068521.1:7500-12500 GCA_015478945.1 Trachelipus rathkii | reverse complement strand
GGCCCGCCCTAGCAATCGTTGTTGATGTGAGGTTTCCCAAGGACCATTATTTTTTTGTTCAATGTTAAGGCCAAAAGGGAATGTTATATTGTCAACAGGAGAGACGACAGAACCGTCGAAAGAGGACAGGAAAGTTAGAAGGTTTATTTTGGAGAAGGAGATTTGTAAAAGTTGGGTTTTTTAAAGAATGAAATTTTTCACAAAGTTAATTTCTATCCATTCAGCGGAAATAAAATTGGAAAGATTAGACGAGAGGCAATTCTAGAAGGTAAAAGTTGGAGTAGAATTGATATGAGTTAAAGAATGGAAGGGTCGAGTTCATCGGAATACGAAGTAGATAGAGGTTTAGAGGTGCAGAGTGAGAAGATCATTAAGAAAAGATAGGAGATAAGAACAGAACCCCTGAGGAACACCACTATTGACGGAGAAAAAGAAGAAAGAAGTCGCCCCTATCAACACAGCCGATATTGGCGATTTGAAAAGAAAGCTAGATTACAAAAAGTAAGCAAAGAGAAGGAGGAAACCCAAAGGAGGGGAGCTTGGAGAACAGTGACGCGCGTGCCATACCGGGTCAAATGCTTTGGATATATCAAGCGCCAACAAAAGTCTCCACGTAGTTTCCTTCTAAGAGGCGACAAAACCATCCAATCGGTTTTTGATAGGAATGTATATCCGCCAGTAACTTCGTGAACCGAGAAGCCGTACTGGCGATCGGAGTGAATTTCCAGTGATCTAAGAAGTGAGTTGAGAAGGGTTTCAAGATCTTAGATAGAGAATTACAAGGTGAGAGGTATATACAGGGCCGATAGTTAGAAAGGATCAGAGCGGCATTCCTTTTTTTCGGGAATAGGTTGGACATGCGAAGAGCGATTCCAACACTGAAAGGGAGGGAAAATGCTGTATTGAGACATATAGAAATATAGATTTGAGCGAGGGGGCCGAAGAGATTAGCCTTTTCAGTGGGAGGAAATTTAGCAAACACAATGATCAGTTTCGGAATAAGAGGAAGGAAAGGCAGATTTGGGCAGAAGCTTGCTAGAGATGAAAGATTTGCCAGTAGGAGAACCAAGGAGGTTAGCGCACTTTCGTTTGATGAAAGCCCGCTTGCTCGTCGAAGAGTATCCCTGCAACGATTTCTAGCTGAATGAAAATTAGCGAGAGTGATAGGAGAACGAGAATTTTTCCACACCCGATAGGCACTGTCTCTAGCCTGAATGGCCAGAGAATAAGCACGATCGAACCATGGATTATGAGGAAAGAAAGATTTAGTTTTAGAAGGAATGAATGAGGAAAGAAAAATTTAGCTGAAGAAGGAATGAACCTGCTCATCCCATCAACGATTACAGCTCCCTCCTTATCTTTTAAATCTTTATACATCCATCATCATTCCTTATTGAGGTAGCCAATTTGCTATCATCTGCAAACTTGGAAACCTTACATTTAAGTCCCTGGTCTAAATATTTTATACATATATGAGGAACAGCCACTTGACCTAAGAAATCGTTACGGACACAAACATGTCTCCTCATTTCCATTAATAAATACTTTTCATATTCATTAATTATTATTATTATTATTATTATTATTATATTATTATTATTATTATATTATTATTTTATTTATTTTTTATTTTTTGTTATATTATTGAGACTTAAGGAATAAAAAATTTTGATCGCTAAAATAATTTCGGGAGGTTGAACCCCCTGACCCTCCTGTCTACAGCCTCATATATATATATATATATATATATATATATATAGACAGGAATTGCTAAATTTTTTATATATATATTTATTTTTTTTAAATATAAATATATATTATATATATATATATATATATATATATATATATATATATATATATATATATATATATATATATATATATATATATATATTTATATAATATATATATATAATATATATATATATATATATATATATATTATATATATATATATATATATATATATATATATATATATATATTTTCTCTCTATATATAATACATATTATATAATAAAAAAATATATTCAAAAACATATATATATATATATATATATATATATATATATATATATATATATAAACTATATAATATATATCAATATATAATATATAACTATATATATATATATATATATATATATATATATATAATATAGAAGAGAGAGATGAGAGCAGAGAGAGAGAGAGGAGAGAGAGAGAGAGAGAGAAATTTTTTAAAGTACTTTTTTCAATTAATCGTCATCGTCAAAATTTCATCATCATCGGCAAAATTTGCTCTAATCGTCATCGTCATCGGCAAAAATTTCATAATTAAATTCGTCCCATCACTAGTATAAATATATTATATATATATATATATTATATTATATAATATTATATATAATAATATATATATATATATATATATTATATATATATATATATATATAGTATATATATTATATATATATAATTATTGTGCTTATGTAGTGCAACCTACATTACATTACATTACATTATATTATATTATATATTATAAAATATATATAATATAAATAATATATATAATATATAATCTGTTTTATATATATATATATATATATATATATATATTATATATATATATATATATATATATACTCCAAATAAATGTATACCAAAATTACTCTAGATTATTATCAATATCGAGTCTTCTTATGGACATTTTATACCTCAGTACGGGCTTAAGGGCAGATTTATTTGCTCTTAAAGAAAAGACAGATTTGACTGTCTTTGAAAAATGACGCGATTAATCTGTTGAAAAAGAGCAAGAATTCCTTGTTCTGAAACATTAGTCTGTATTAGGATGTAAACAGTTATTTGCATAAAAGGGGGACAGGGGTAATGGGGTTTGTCTCTCTTTTAGGGTGGGAGTGTGGTTTTCCGTTTTTAAAAACAAAGTATAGATTTGCTTTGCTTATGTAAAAAAAAATGGGGGGAAATGCATTTTTTACTTTTAACAATGCATAAATTTAAGTGGCTTTAAAAGGACAAATGTATCCGTTTTTGAATAAAATAAAAAAAGGTTCGGCTGCTTTTGATAGAAAATAATATTCACTCATTTTTACTTTGAAGGTAATTTCATTGCCAACAATTTATCCAGTGTATTTGTCCAAGAAAACTGCACTACGTAGTAACCTTATGATAGACTATCCGTGATAAGAATCGTGCCTGACAAGGATCACCCTAGGAAACATATTCACCAATAGGACGTTGTTAATTATTTGGGCTCAAATCGATTTGTCTACGGGAACCTACCCCCATCCCCCGTACACCCTGACCCGTACCCATCAACAGACCAGTACACATCAATAAAGATATTGAATCACATTAAGTACTTTACATTCTAAACAGCAGATGAATTATTACAATAGTGAATTCGTAACAACTTTATATTCATAAACGAGATACTTTCAATCAAAAATTTCTGTCGACGAGTTCTTAATAGAACAGGTTTTAAAGAAATGCATTTACAACAACACTATAAAAAAAATCTATGGACAGAAATTTAACGTAAATGTATAATTAAAAAAAATCGAAATATTTCATAACATGCCAAAAGTTAAGTGAGGTTTATCATCAAAGACTACTCCAGATTTTAACAACTTTCAAGCTCAAAAGCTTCCGCAGAGTGAGAAATTTTAATCTGTGGGTGCTATGAGAGGCTTGAATCTTTCTCTTCTCCCGACGACCTCAAGGTAATTTTTGTTGCCTGAGGGTGGGGGGGATATTACTTTAAACAAAAAAACAAAAAGATCCAAAGAATCACGAATTCTAAACACTAAAAGAAATACAATATGGATTTTTTTCTGAGATGTGTTATTTAATTTGGGTTTTCCTTGAAGCTCCTCTCTCACATTATCCTTTGAAAAAAATCCTTCTGAGAATTCTACCTCCTCCTTCACATTTGGATTTTGAAGCTTACGCTATCGCTCATATCTACAGATTACCACCACTCACGGGCAGGGCCCTTTTCAAGGAGGGGGCAGGAAATAAAATACGGGAAAACCCACCAAAGCCCAAGCCTAACGCAAATCTCTTAGGTGAGCGCAGACGTGGGCTTTAAAGAGAGGAAGATTAAATATAGTTGGAAAAACAGAATATGGCAAGGAGTTCCACAGAACAGAAGTGGCTGGAAAAGATGGAGGCACCACAAAACGAATTATATAAGGTTTTCTCAAAAAATAATAAACGCCCACAAATTCCACTTTGTTGTGTTTCTTAACCATCTCCCACGATCAGTCACACCCACTCCCAACATTTATCATCAACACTTTATGATTAAAAAAAAAAAAATTCCCCATCAGATCGTAAAAAACTGTTTATCTTCCGACATTGTGTAAAAACATTCCCATCTAACTTTTTTTTATAACTCTTTTAGATGTAAATAATTTACCATTTAATAAAAAGAAATATATATAAATATACTCACTAAAGATAACTTTCCTTGTTTGTCGTACATGATATTTGTCAAAGGAAATGTGGCTCAAAATTTTATTATCTTGAATGGGGCATTCAGTAAAATCCCAGTTTTTGTGATGAGAATGTGTGAGCGTATGATTGCAATATCTTATGAATATGTAAGTGTGATATTATCTCGTATGATTAAAATTTTAATCAACTTAAATGTTCCTTATATTCTTGCTCTTCGTGTTACAATACTGAGAAAGATGATTTCTATAATTCAATGGATTCCTTTTACAATGATATCATTCCCTACCGTCTACTTAAAGTTGTCGTTTTGCGGAAAGGGTTGCCAGGACTTGTACAGTTGCCAGTGACACAAAAAAAAATATAATCTAGCATCTTTTGAGAAACACAAACCTTTACCCAAAATTCTTAATTTTACATAAAATTTTTCCCAAGAGTCTGTTAAAAAGTTATCGTTTTGCGGAAAGGTTGCCAGACTGAATAGTTGCCAAGGCTGACACCAAAAAAATATACATCTAGGCAATCTTTTGAGAAACGCAAACT
>JABUQX010068520.1:15000-36388 GCA_015478945.1 Trachelipus rathkii | reverse complement strand
TCCCAGCTAAGCATTTTAAATAACAGGGTTCACTATCAGCGTTATTCCCATATATTAAGGGTTTATTATTAGTATAATATATATGAACGTTAGTTTTAAAGACCTCGGTAAAAGCTGTTATGACTTCCGGTATTGGCAATTGACCCGGAAGTTTTAATAATCGAAGTCTTTTCTGGACCAACTGACCTTGAAGTTTATATTTTACTGGATGCTTTTGCAATTCTTCAATAAGAACATTTCTTACCTCTAAAAGTCTAAACACTTATATAATGAGTCCCCTCCTCCACTAATCTCCATCGGAAAGAACCCAGGGGGAATGAATTCCAAAGATGGATTTTCGGTTACTTCCATATTATCATTTACGGGAGATCGGGAAAGAGCATCGGCAACTACATTTTTATTGCCCGATATATGACGGATGTCAAAGTCATATTCATACAGCTCTTCCATAGTCCGAGCTAACCTTCCGTCAACCAGACTCATATTTTGTAAATAGATGAGCGGCATATGGTCGGTAAATATGATGAATTTTATACCACGGAGGAAAGGTCTAAGGGATTTGACAGCCCAACGCAACGCAGTTAATTCCTTATCAATCACTCCATAATTTCTCTGAGCCCCATTGTCGCGGTGAAAGCAATTGGGTTTGGTGTCTGCCAGTCTTGTATTTGGGAAAGGGGCACCAGCCCTGCGTCTGAAGCATCAACATGGAGCTCCATGGGAGAAACCTCCGGACTATAATCAGGGAAACCTAACAATGTGGGATTAACTAAGGCCTCTTTAAGTTGATCGAAGGCCTGCTGACACTCCGGCGTCCATTTAATGGATCTACCACCAGTCTGACATGATAAAGGCTTACTGATCTGAGAACAGTTGGGAATATGTCGCCTATAAAAATTTACCATCCCCAGAAACTGGCGTAATTGCTTTACCGAAGTCGGGATGGGAAATTCCAAAGCTCCTTTGATATTTTTCTGAAGGGGAAGTATACCTTTCTGTGATATTTGGTGACCCAAGAATTCCACCTCAGTACGACAAAGCCGGGTTTTACTGGGTTTAAGTTTGTACCCGTTTTTCTCTAGTGCAGAAAGGACACGATCCAAGGTAACTAGATGATCATCTATGTTTCGACTGAGAATGATAATATCATCTAAGTATACCATAACCTCGGACCATGGTAATTCTTCTAACGCCAGCATCATACCACGTTGAAACGTCGCCGGACCATTTTTTACACCAAAGGGCATTTTTAAATATTCGTACTGTGCGAATGGAGTGGAAAAAGCAGTTTTTTCAACACTCTCGGGCTCCATTGACACTTGATAATAACCGCGGACAAGATCTATTGTTGTAAAATATGTATTACCATACATATTATAAATCATGTCTATTAAGTTAGGTAACGGGAAGGAATCTGTCTTAGTAACACTATTTAATTTCCGGTAATCTATACATAAACGTAATTTACCGTCAGGTTTTCGGACAGGAACCACAGGAGCTGAATACGGGGATTTACTAGGTCTAATAATATCCTGCTCCAACAGTTCATGACATTGGTTTTCTATTTCTTGAGCCAAAGGACCCTGAAAACGACGTACCGGTAATCTCACAGGCCGGCCAGTTTCTACTTCTATAGAGTGTGTGATATTAGTGGCCACTCCAACGTCATGGTCACCGAAACTGAGAGCCGATTCATGTTTTAATAACACGTCGATTAATCTTTTCTTTTCGAGGTCAGAGATAGGAATATCCGCAAAGCAAAACTCCTCCTCCAACTTAGTGGAGGACCATACGTCTGCTTTAAAGTTGATGTCGGTATTCATTGCCTCTATTGGTCTAGTATTAATTTGAAGAATTTCTTCTTCCAGGGAAAACAAAGTACCCACTACAGTACCTTTTCTATAATAGTGAGGTGTATCGGAAGGATTTAATAGAGCAACCCTACAAGAGTCTCTCAAATCCAATACACCCGGGATTGGAACAACAGGTCCCATTGGCTCTGCTTGAAAACCTACCAAGGAAGAGAGTTCAGATGAAGGACAGCATACATCCACCATCTGACAAGAGAAAGGGGGACAATTAATGGAATTAATCGTGACACATTTATAAAAGGGGATTTTTAGACTTTCATCCCTAGCGATGGACTCTATACAATCATCAGATCTATGTACTAATTCCCGCGTAGTTAAGTCTGGGAGAAGGTCATTTTCTTTTAATGCGACAGCCCCTAAGACCATAAATTCCTGGGGAACCACCAACAAAATGACGGGCTTAGTTACATAATCACTGTCAGGGAAGAACAAATTACATTCAGTATAGAAGTCGATAGGTACTGAATGTTCACGGACCAGACCACTGATGGCGTTAACTTTTATATCCACAGAGGGCCGTAAGGGTAAGTTCTTCATGTACGCCTCGGTTATTTCAGTGCTGATTAAACTAATTCCAGCTCCACTGTCTACCATACACCCATAGAAGCCAGAGCTGTTGGGTACCAAAGCAACTGAAACAATCAGAGGGTCCTCCTTGAAAGGTGTACAATGGACTACCATATTCTGTATGATATTATCTAAGGGTCTTTTTATTTCCAATGGAGGTTGTTCGGGGAATTTCTCATGGTCAATTTTAGAAGTTTTTAAATTTTCAGTGTCCCCATCAATATTGACTGAGTCTATCAAAGGGTTATTCTCCACCAGGGGACTCAATTCCGGGGAGACCAGTAGTTTAAAGGAGGCTCATACCGTACCTCATCATTCACGCATGTATCTAAAATTTTAATTGAAGGTAGGGGCGGTTCTACTTTCTTGGATGATGAAGACCCCTGATTTGTTGAAGGATTAGAAGAATACGACCGGGAATATACCCGTTCTAGGGGAACATTTCTATGGGAAGAAGGTTCTTTATAAGGATTATGGGACTGGGGAGGAGCACTTTGTGAACACCTCATTCCAGCGTGAGGCCCACTACAAAAGGGACAAACTACTTTTCTAATATTCGGGGGAGAAGATGGAGGGGATTTCCTATATCGACAATTGGCCCTGATGTGACCTCTCTTTTTGCAGTAACTGCAGACTCCAAGATATTTGTAACACTCCTCCATGTAGTGACCTGTTTTCTCACAATAGTGACACAGAACATTTCTCCGGTCCTCAGCCTTAGAACGGCTCTGTGAATTTGAATTATGGTCATGACGAACTTTATTATCATGGGTTTTGTAACTATTGGTGGAGTCACGATAGTAACGACTACCACTATTTCGTTCTGGGGGACTACTTTTATTTTTATGGACCTGCCGTGAATTAATTTTGTATTTAGGCTTACGTTGGTCAACTTTGTGATTTAGAACATCAGTCCATCCGGGGAGTGCAGTATTTATCTGGATCACAGACTCCAGAGATTCATCTAGGTCAACTTTCATTTCAGTCTTTCGGGCATAAGTTGATTTGTCGACCTCAATTGGGGTTGATTGGGAAATGGAATTTGGGAAAGCAGTATTCTCGCTGTCTAAAGAGTCCGCAAAATTCACGATATTTTCCCATGAAGCTCTACTATAGCCGTCCAACTCCTGCATTTTAATATATTGACGGACGAATGTTTCAATATAAGGAGGCAAACTACAAAGGAAAGCTATTCTAAGGGAATCATGATCTCTCATATCGTGTCCATGATATGCTTGACTAGCCAGGCGTTCCAACCGAAGGGCAAACATTTTTATGCTCTCGTTGGGGTATCGATGAGCTGCATGATACTTCTGAATTCTGTATTCTTTTTTCTTTCTTTCCATACCAACATACTAGATTATCCCGTACAGAGAAGTATTCTCGGTCATCTTTGATGATTTCTCGGTAGATTTGAAGAAATTTGCCTTCTAGCTGTCGACCAAGCAGTCTTAACCATTGGTGATGGGCATTGGGGTAATGAAGGCTACAGTACGCCTCAAAATCAGCCAAGTAGACTAAGAGATCTTGTTCCGATTCATATTTAAATTTACCAGGGTCCACAACCTTAAGTTTCTGAGAGTTCTTTAATAACTGGGTCAGAAGCACAATGGCTTCCTCCAGCATGTCAAGCCTCTGTTTCATGTGTGGCCCTGAATACATGGAAGGTTCATCGTTGTCGGGAATACGACGTTCAGAAGGTCGTTGTGAATATCCTTGTGGAAAACAACCAGAATACGACCGAGGGTCAGTTGAAAACATCTGGTGCTCCGGATATTGATTTAAGGGAATTTGTTCTCGGTGGGGTTGTAGCAATTTATTATATTTTTCAGAGAAGTCAGACTCTCCTCTATTTATAGGGGATAAAGAATCTCTATTGCCTCTACCCATGTCGGGATTTCTAAAGAGAGACTTAGGTTGGTTAAAGTAATTTACTGGGGGTATAGCATTATGAAGAAGATTGGGATTAGGAAGAAGTTTAGGGTTAGGAAGAAGAGTAGGATTAGAAAGAAATTTATTTTTGGGATTTTCTACATAACTGGGTGGATTATGAAGAAAAGGTTTAGATCGTGGTTGAAATTGGGAATCTAAGGAAGGTTTAATCACGATCAAATAAAGAAAGTGGGATCATGGAACGTTCTGTGTTCAACATTACTGACCGTATTTATTTACACTCTTGGAGCCAATTGCCTTTCACTTAGTAATTTGTCCTTATTAAGTTTAATTAATAAGGTATCCATTTCGGACATAGTGAAAGGTTTGTCAGAGTTGGTAACAATATGTACGTCAGAGTTGGAACCCAAAGGTACGTCAGAGTTGGAAACTTCTAGTGTCTTTATTTTCTACATTTATTCCTACATTCATTTCTATATTATTTTTATTGCGATCACAACGCAGACTTGGGTCTGAACGTGGATCCAAAGCGATAGCTGCAAGAGTTGGATCGAATGCCAAAGCCTCTTGAGTATCAGAAGTTGAGCTTGTTTCCAAGTCTTTGAGTTGATTATTTTCTGACATTTTTATTTTTATGTTTAAGTAAAGAATTTCAAAGTATTGGAGGGTTATTACTAACTAACTCTCGAATCTGTCCAATGTAAGTACAAAAGAAGAAGATTTAATCGAAGATAACTGAAGAGAATCGATGATTTTCAAAAAATAAATGACGATGAGAGTCACAATCCTTGTGCACGCAAGCGAGCAGGAACTCAAACAGAGTCCCTGTTCAGGCGCCACTTAATTTATTTATGTTGCGGAGAGAAGCACGCTGGGACCGAACACTCGTACCTGACTTAGAGGTGCCTCTCTCCACTAATTCTCGTAGAGTCGAAGGTCAAAATAGAAAATAATACGTCGATGAGATTTTTGTGATGTTCTAAAGACGTGGTTTGAATGTCTAGTAAGAACAGGCAACCAACTGACACCATCAGATTTAATACGGAGCAGGTTAGGCCTTCTCCGTAACGGAGGGAGATAATCTCGGGACTCCGTTGGCCTGCTTACTTGATGACAATTCAGTGAGGATTGTGAGCTTTTAAAATAAATAAGCAATTGTGATAACAATCTACAGATCTTACCCAGATAATATTTTATAATTATATAGATCGTTTCCGGATCTTTCTATCGTTGAAGATTAATCATATATTTTTCAGTAGTAAAATAATAATAGTTCAATAAAGAATCAAAGATCAAAGGATATTGACACACCATAAAAAAGTTTAGCTTTACTTAACTCGCTCAAAATAGATAGTGGGATGTTTGTGAGGTATTCATATATAGCACAAATCCAACCCCAACAATATGGTAATAAAAGATATATGAATTTAAATAGACTATAGACTATAATTAGTTAATATACATTGGGAATATATACAAAGGATCCAATGTATCAAATATGTACAAGAGCTCAGACAGCTCTGGAATCAGACTCGAGAGTGGAAACCGAACGCTTCCAAATATTATTCATGCATATGAAGGTAAAGGAGGAATTAGAAATTCGGACTCAACAAAGACAAATACATGATTACTTAACTGAATATTGACGGGGAAAAATGGGTCCAAAGAAGAAGTATGATTCAGGAATGAATCACAACTATGTAAATGACGAAGAAGAAGAAAGGATTCAGGATGAATCCCAGCTTCGAAACCCTATTAAAAATAAATGATTTTTATCTTTGTTCAATAATTTAACTTCATACTTTATATTTACACATTTTATAGTTAAAGCATGATTACATGGATTTGTTTATCTTAAGAAACTCACCCTGGCAATGTCCAAAAGGGGTTTATTCAATTTTCAGGATGTCGATGGTCCTACAAGACAGTAAACTGTAAACGAAATGTCAAGTTTACTACCTTATATTAATACATAAAGTTTATAGTTTTTACATTACATAGTATTAAATATATTAATTATTAGGTTCTTTGTGTTTAATTACTAACCTTGGATATAATTTCTTTCAAGGTCTTCGATGTATTCGATTTTGTATTTGAGCACAACTACGGATTTTATACAATTATATGCTCCTCGGTTATTTATTATTGGTCTTATTTATATTTACAATTTTGACCAATACTTTATCAATAAAAATATATTCATGAATGGTTATTACTAGAAAAGGAAAACACAATTAGAGTATTATGAAATATTACAAGGGTTAATCATAACTGAATAAATATAATAAAATCATCGTCCAGGCTGGATCACAGTCCAGACTGGATCAATGAATATCTTAAACCTAAGTATTACTATGATTAAAATATTAAATTACCAATTGATATCAATATTAAGCCTTCACCTTAATTGTCAATAAAACACAACCTATGCACGAACAATATCTCCTTATAGTATATATATAAGATATAGTATATATATATATATATATATATATATATATATATATATATATATATATATATATATATATATATATATATATATATATATATATATATATATATATATATATATATATATATATATATATATATATATAAGAATTTTTATATGAAAATTTCCCTATCTATCCGACCTACTGTATTATATATATAAAGCCGTTTCTGTTTTTGCATTTGTGCCTACGAAATGGGCAAGAAATACTGAATTTTTTAAATTCTTACTAAAAGTAAGGAATTTCCTTAAATTCTATAAGGGTGCTATTTCCTGTGATTGCTGAATTTGGCAATTACAAAAATGTGTAAAAAAAATGACCGTGGTAGGCCCGTTGGAATTGATGAATATTTCATTCAATAAAATCAGCTACTAATTTCTTCCAAATCGAAAACTCCCATCACAATTGTTGATCAATTTTTTGTAATTTTTTTTTATTTGTTTATCTGAAATCGACGAGCTCCATCACAACAGCTGATTCCAATTGTTTGCAAACAAAAGTAAACCTTGTAAGAAATCGTGTTTGTTTTTGCACGAAATTCAGGCTATTAGTTCAGGCAATCAGGAGTGCCATAGAAGTCTTGGATGTTAAATGTAGGTTTAAGTGTTTTTATATAAAAAGATTCCAAATTTTCAAGTTCTTCATCTGCAGAAGCATTTTGAAGAATGGAGAATTTTTGAAGAGATATAGGGTGCCTATTGAGGTCATATTGATCTCTGACAGCCAAATTCTCTGGTTGAGATGGGGAGATTAGTTCGAAAGGAAATGCCCATTTGTTTGAAGGTTCGCATCTTTAGTTATAGGAAAGTTTGACCTACATAGTCGACATTGCAGTAGACGCAATTGTTGTCCTTGAAGATGATCCAATTATAGAGATCAGGTTGAAGATTTCATTATAGTCGACTCAATTTAAGTTTATTTTAAGTTTAATATAAGTTTATTATAAAAAATCTGTTTATGATTTTATTTCTCTTAACTTTAAGGAGGGAACTAAATAAATTGAATACTATAATATATATATATATATATATTACAATTGTAGGAGATTTGAGGGTTATTATTATTATTATTACTATGGTCATCTTTATTACTTTTCATCATTTTAGTGCTAGGTTAATTATCAAATATTTCATGTCAGTTTCTAAATATAAAGAGTAGGCGGTTATTGATTAGCGAGACAATCGTGACAGGGAGCCTGTGTGCCCTTAAATAAAATATTAAGAGTTAACGAGGGAGTGTGGTCAGCAGCCTTAGGGGGAAACAGTAAAGAAGAACCGTGAGAAGTCATGTTTCCACTCATCTGGGTAAGTGTGAAACTAGTGGATGCGTTTTGTTTAGGAGTTAGGTTAGACAATGGGGTTAATGAGTGTACTTGTTTGTGTTGCAGGTGGAACCAATACGGGACTTCGAGAACTAATACGGGATTTCATTGAAGCTATCGCGAGATTACCTCTTGAGAACTATCGCGAGATTACTTCTTAAAAACTATTGAGGGGTCTCGCGAACCATCGAAGAACTGTTCCAAATATCGGAAGAACGAGTGCGTGCATTAGCGCCTAGCTTCCGCGGAATTGATAACATTCCTAGCCCATCCTACAACTGGGCAACGAGAGAGCAGCGGTTATCGTGAAACCTGCCATTAACAAAGGGAACCAATATCGCAGTGGGTCGCACCCGGGAAATTGGGATATCTTTGGTGGGTTACAGGGGTATCACTGGCACTCTATCTTGTTAAAGATTTGTTATTAGTGTTCTTAGCGCATGATTTCCTGCACATTAGCGGCTCTTTTTGTGAAGTTAACGTTTGGTATTGAAATGAAATTATAGCCTTAAATTGTGTTGGTTTCTTATTTTCCCAGTAGTGTCGAGAGGTTTGGTATCAAGTGTGATCGTGGTAAAGGAAACATCTATTTTAGCAAAGGTACCGTTGTTGGATAAACTACCCCGGCGTCCACCTCTGTAGCCATTAAAGAGTTGCCCTGCACAGGCGTACGACCGAGAATAATATTAGTTAACCCGTGGCCCAGCGTTTAGATCCACGGGGACATCCCCGAGAGGTTGCCCTTGCCCAGGGAAACAGGCGGTCGAGCGAAGTCGGGCTGGAGAAGGACCCACGCCGGGTTCACCGGAGTCGGGGCGGAGAAAATCCACGTAGTGCTTCATTCCCGTAAGGGACAGTCGGGAACGGGCAAAACCCACGTCCGTTTTAGAGGAGTGCGGTAGCGGTAGGAAAAATCCACCGAGGTGCTTCACTTCCGTAGGGATCAGAGGCGGGAAAACGGGAGAGGGCAAATAGGTTAATCTGTCAAGGGCCGTTTCAAAGGAGCATAGTCACCGAGGGCCAACGAGCATAGTCCGATACTATATCAGATCGAACCCAGTGATAGCTGTAACGGGTGGCGAGAGTAACACGTTGGAGCTTCACCAACGAACTAACGGGAGGCTTAGAAACCCTCCGCCTCGCTATCCGCGGCAGTTGCGAAGGTTGTTTGTCGATTACAATATACAATGATTCTATACCGTTAATCGATTATAGAATAAGGGTACTGACGAAAATTCAACCTCCGAAATTAGTAATAAATACTAAATACCATGACAACATGGAACAAGGTGAATTAAGGTGTTGTGATACGTGAATGGATGCAAAAATGACATCTTACTGAACTTTGGTTAATGTTGGTCTTGATCTGGTGATGAATCTTTAGTCAAAATCTGGTAGTCAAAATCAGGATGAATATCAAATGACCGCAAAAACTGCTTTCAGCTTGATTGGCCCGAAATCAGCAAATGATCAAAAACAAAAACGAAAGACAAAACAAAAACAAAAAAACTCTCTATGAAAATAGATGATCAATGTGTATTACTCCAAAACAATCAATAACTCAGGTAACTAAAATGGAAGTAAATAATTATTTAAAGAATGACAAATCTGTAGGAACAGAACAGGATTAATCTTACATTCATTCTAGCGATCACATTACGTTAAAATTATATATGAATATTAGATTCAAATACCTGTTACTCATTAAATATGTTGTTTGAATCGAATAGTTAAGTGTTGTTTGGTTTAATCACAATCAGTAATGTCAAAAAGTGGCTCTTGTGTTAAAAGTGTACAAACAAAAATACTAAGGCACACTCAAAATAGGTTTGCTGTAAATGCCAAGGAAGAATTAGAGCATCATAACCGATCATTTTTAGCAGTGAACGACAAAGAAAAATTAGAGCATCAGCATGAGAACAATATAAAAATAGCAAAAAAGTATATATATATATATATATATATATATATATATATATATATATATATATATATATATATATATATATATATATATATATATATATATATATATATATATATATATATATATATATATATATATATATATATATATATATATATATATATATTTGAGTAAAGCTAGAGCTGCTACGAACAGCGGACCCCAACAACATTTTTAAAAAAATTTTTTTTTTTTGGTAGTTACTACATATTGATGGAGAAACTTGGGCAAACTAATCATTTTTTTTGAAAATATTGGATGTCCTCAAAAATTTTTTTTTACCCCATCAGATTTTTGAAAAGGGTAAAAAGACTTTTTTTTTAACCTGTATGTGTTATTATAAAACATTGGAAAGTAGAAAGCTGAGCGACGTTATAGCATGAAGGCCCAGGAAAGTTCATGAAAGTTGGGAAGTAGCTGAAAGTAGCTTGGAAAGTAGCTGAGTGATGATGAGGCTAGAACAAAGGGGTAGGGGGTGAAAAATGCTCAGGAAAGTACATGAGCACTCAGGAAACAAGCTAGAAGCATTGAAAGTAGTTTGGAAAGTAGCTGAGTGATGATGTCATAGCATAGAAGGCTCAGGAAAGTACATGAAAGTTGGAAAGTAGCTGAGTTATGACGAGGCTAGAACAAAGGGGGTAGGGAGAAAAACACATGAAAGTACAAAGAAGAGCTGAACAAAAGGGGGTAGGGGTGAAACTCAGAAAGTTCAAGTGAGCACTAGGAAGTAGCTTGGAAAGTAGTTGGAAAGTAATTTGGAAAGTAGTTGAGTGATGATGTCATACAGAAAATGGCTAGAAACATTGAAAGTAGCTGGGTGATGACGTACATTTGCACATACATGTAGTATAGAATGCTCATGAAAGTACATAGAACTAGAACAAAGGGGGATAGGGATGAAAAACATTCAGGAAAGTACATGAGCACTCAGGAAAACGGCTAGAAGCATTGAAAGTAGCTTGGAAAGTAATATTTTTTTACCCATTTGACAACTTCAAATGGGGTAAAAAAATATTTTTTTCTTCTTTAAGAAAAAAAAAAAATTTAATACCTATTTCATACCTTCACTAACCAACCTCAATAACATGTATACCATAGCATTTCTAAATGTCAAGTGTATGGAGGAGAAAAACAAAAGTTTAAGATTTTTTTTTTTACCCCACCTGACTATATATATATATAGTAGTTATATATATATATATATATATATATATATATATATATATATATATATATATATATATATATATATAGATATATATATATATATGTATATATATATATATATATATATATATATATGGGTGGAGAGTAGCACGTTGGGACCGAACACTCGTAAATTCGACTGGAAGGTTATTCTCGTAGAGTCGAAGGTTGAAGAAAATTGAAGAATTCGGAGATCAAAAGATACAATAAGACGTAAATGATATTAATGTGATGTTCTATAGATGTGGTTTGAATGTCTAGTAAGCACAGGCAACCAACTGACACCATCAGAGGTATTACGGAGCAGGTTAGGCTTTTTCCGTAATGGAGGGACTCCGGACTCCGTTGGCCTGCTTACTTGTGTGACTATTCAAGGAGGATTGTGAATAAGCAATTATGATATAATTTACAGGTCTTACCCAGAATGAAGGGTTTATACTTAACTAGATCGTTCCCGGATCTATTTATCGATGGAGACTAATCAGATATTTTTCCGTAGTGAAGAATAATAATAGGTCAATAAAGAATCAAAATCTAAGGATATTGACACACTATAAAAAGGTTTAGTTTTACTTAATTCGTACAATATACATGTGGGAGGTTTGTGAATAGCTAAAAGATAACACAATCCACTCCCAACAATACGATAATAAAAGATATATAATTTTAAGTATATGATATATTTAGAATCCAGAGTATTACGACTATGTACATTATCCAAACAGATCAGGATCAGACTCAAGAGTGGATTCAAGAGTGGAAACCAAACGCTTCCAAATATTATTTGTGCAATGAAGTTACGGGAGGAATTAGAAATTCTGACTCAATCACGACAAATATACTATACTTAGCTGAAGATTTTGGAGAATTGTTTCTGGTGAAGATCATGAAAATCCAAACAAAGTAGGACTCAGAAACACCACAGGAAAGGTAAGATTCAGAAGGAATCCCAAAAATGAAACAGCTCCAAAATACAGATAGTAGCACGAAGTAAGATTCAGAATGAATCCCAAAATATAAATAAACATCCAAAACAAAACCAAAAAACAAAACCCTGTCAAAAGTAAAAAATAACTGGGCATTATTACATTTGATCACACTTTATCTTCATTTATAGCAGTATAGTTTCATATAATTTTATAGGTATTTTATTGAACTCACCCTTTAGATTTCAAAGAGGGGTTTGTTCAATTTGGTCAATATTTGCTGGTCCAATAAGATAGTAAACTGCAAACAATAACGTTTAGTTTACTACTATTTTCCAACACATAATATTCATAGTTTATACATTAATGGATTAAATGGATTACTTTAATTTATCATTACACACTAACCTGGAAAATCTGGATAATCTAACTTCCAGGTCTTCAAAGTACTTCGAGTATGTTATGAATTGTTTTGTACAATATATTATGTACTCTTTAATAACTTTTTACAAATTGTTTAGGTTATAATATTATCAATAAGACATCATCATAATTATATCAACAACTAAAAAGAAAGATATATAATTATAACATCTATAAATCTTATACGGTTTGTTAATAAATACATCCATAATATATACTATAATAAAATCATCGTCCAGGCTGGATCGTAGTGTCCAGACTGGATCAATGAGTAATCTTAAACCTATGAATAAACATTACTAAGGGTTACTTCAGTCGTCAATGACACAACTATGCACGAACAACATCTCCCTTATATATATATATATATGTATATATTTAAAATTTCCATTATTTTATAAATTTATATATATATATATATATATATATATATATATATGTAGAGGTGTCTACATTTGCTCCTGTTACACAGTAACAAATTAACTCTTTTCTTTAAACGAATTCCAACTCTGACTTAATTTGCAAGTTCCAACTCTGACTCTTAATTTAATGTTTAATCTTAAAATAACTTTCCACCCTCATTATACAAATTATTATATGACCTTGATGTTTTTCAGTTATCATATGAGACAAGTTCTCCTTAAAAAACATTAATCTTAGTTCTTTAATCTTAAGTAAACTTATAATCATAATCTTCGGATTTATAAGGTCAGTTCTAACTATTTTTTAGTCATAAGTGCTTTTTGCTTGCTTCTTACTTAATTACATGAGCATATGAAATAAGGCATGCTTAATTTATAAATCCAATCCCCTAAATATTCATATTACAGTTCGTCTTCGGATACTTCTTCATCGTCTGTCTTTACAAGAAACAACTTCATAAACATCAAATCCCCACTAGGGGTAAGTAAAAGTTCTAAGTAGAGAATGGAAATAATCTTGAGTTAAAATCACTACAGTTTAATTTCCATTTTTAGGTTCCACCCTTGGGCACATTCCATCTTTGGGCACATTTTATCCTTGGTTTCATTTGAATTGAAGTTCAACCCGTTCCATCTTTGGGCACATTTCATCTTTGGGTTCGCCAGAACTCATTTCATATCCTTGTAGGGATCATTTATATACACTCACACGCTGGGTTCATATATTCAACCAGAAATGGCCTTAATAGTATTTAAATACTGAAACGGAAATGTATTTGAACATTTAATTCCCTGTATTTGTGTTTTCCCAACACTAGTACCCATTACCTAAATAAGATAAGTTGTTCATTATTGTTATAGACTTTGCCATCGTATCCATTATTGTCATTTGATCATATCATTGTTTGTATAAACGCTGTAGTCATCTTTTAATTTTGGACAATCTATACTTGATTGAAAACCTCCTTCGGTTGTTGTTGTTCTTTCTTTTCTTCAATAAGTATCTACTTATTTGTAACGAAAGTACATACTTCTTAACATTTCATTATTTATTCCTTGGATGACTAATTACGTCAACTTTTTAGTCATACTTCTTAGTTTAAAGTCTACCACTCTGTGAATGGTCTTTATTTAGTCATTCCTTTGTGGACCTTATATCATATTTATTTCAATTATCCCCTTTATCACATGAATGGTCTTAATTTAGACATTCATGTATTATCTCCTCATCGTCATTGCTTAATTACTTGTACATAAATGTAAATCCTGTAGACTCTACATTGTACATAATAAGTGAATAAAACAATTCTTTTTCTTGAGTTTCATTTGCCTTGTGTTACAATGTAATTGTGTGCT
Organism: Trachelipus rathkii; assembly: GCA_015478945.1. Classification (NCBI taxonomy): domain Eukaryota; kingdom Metazoa; phylum Arthropoda; class Malacostraca; order Isopoda; family Trachelipodidae; genus Trachelipus; species Trachelipus rathkii. Next base: position 21,942 of record JABUQX010068520.1, on the reverse strand, counting down.
ATTTTTCCCTCTATTATTCAACCCTCCTTATAAACTTACTGTCTTGGTGTGTTACTACATTATTACGTTCCCCACATCTTTGAAACGCGACCCCTACACAAGAGGAAAGTTCCAGAGACTTGTAACTCTGGGCCGAGGTATCAAAAGCGTATATTTCAGACGAAGATATCCGGCCACCTCCCTGAAACTTCCTGGTACCCGGATTTCCTTATAAATCTCTAAGGTACAATATTTTGTTTGGTTTGTCATTTTTTATTATAGCAACTAAGCATATATAACTAGTTCGGTATTTTAAGAATTATAGAAACCAAATTCCAATCGCGTGAGTGAACCTTTGCTTCACTCACCGTTACATACTTAAAATTGAATTGGCGCCCGAACAGGGACTTTGTTCTTGTGTCGGGTTGCGTTAAATTCATAACTTGTGACTCTGTTCACGACTTATTCATCTCGGTTTTGGTTTCTTTGTCTTTCATTATGTCGAATGACCATATAAATGATTCTTATACTTACGGTTCAGTTCCTCCTGGTTTTGCTCCGTTACCTCCTCAATCTATTCGTAATACGAACATGTATTCGAATAATTATACTTCAGATAGGTTCGATCAAGATTATTATCAAGATAATCTCTTAAAAGATTCCCAATGCGTAATTCTCAAACTTTTTATTCTAAAAGTTATGGGACATATGGTAACAAATACCCAAATGAAAATACATATTCGTATTCGCCGATCCCTAATCGAGCTTACGGTTACTCTGACTATTCTCTATTCCCATAATTATCCTCGTGATTATTCCCATAGTTATCTTCGTAACGATTCTCGTACTTACCCTCGTGAGTATTCCCCTAATTGGTCTCAACATAGACCGTCACCTTATTCTCGACCTCAGACACAGAGACAGTTTGATAGACTTGACTCCTCGGATGACTTAACCATACAGTTAGACATGTTAAGAGAAAACATTGCTCTCTTAACCAAACTGTTACAGAACACCCAAAATATGTTATACGATCTTCAACAAAAAGAAGATTCCCGTAACATATTTAAATCTCGAGTTGTCCATCCTTCCAATCGTAATTATACCCCCTATAGTCCTAAGAACACCGCTGGTTCTCGTTATTATCGAGACAGCCATTTTAGCCCTTCGTCCTCTGTAAATTCAAGGACCTCTTCGCGTAACATAGACCTTCATAAAAATACCTCACACACAAACTTAAATCTTGTGTGGTGTGATTACTGCGGTATTCAAGGCCACTTAATACAAGATTGTTATAAGTACCTCGGTATTTGCAGTTACTGCAAAAAGGAAGGGCATGTGAAGGCCACGTGTCAAGTCCGTAGGACTCCTCTTTCTTCACCTTCCACTCCTAAAATAAAACATTGTCCCTTTTGTAAAGGCCCTCATTCGGGTATTAAATGTCCCCAACGAACGCCTCTCAGACAAAAGACAACACAAAATAGATCTCCGGTAAAGGAAAGTTCCCCTTGTGATTCCTTAACGGGGTCTGTAAAGACTGTAAAGTCAGTAAACACTCGTTCCCCTACTAACTTGACTCACGAAACTCAAAGCCCTCAGACATCACGACTTGATGACACACCACTGCCTCAACGTTTGAACGATCCTTGTGACTCTTGTGGGAAACCACCTCACGAAGGACAATGTCAAGGACTTGACAAAGTCGACCAACCCTTAATTCCTACAGAAACAAATTCTGAGGAAATTATCCCAGTAATAAATTCAATCACTGTTTTTCCCCCTGATGAACAAATCACTGACATTGCTACTGACACTGACATGGACAATACTAAACCTACTGATGTTATCTTGGCTACTGTTCCCACTTTGACACAGCCTCACGCATCTCTTAGTAACGATATTAATCTCGTTTCCCCTAGTCAAAACTTTAGTTCAATTAAGGATCCCAGAGTATATATTCCTGAACCTTTGGTGATCCCTGTTGCTTTTTCCCATATGACTCATATAACTCCTGTTTCACTAATTGCGTGATTGACAATGGTACTCAATATAGTTTCATTGGCACTTCTATAGTAGATTATCTAGGGAAACAAATGGAATATTTACACAAGTCTCCATCCTCTGAAATCAAGATTCACACCATAAGTAGGTGGATCCGTGACCCTGATGTATCCTTAACTTCGTATGTGGAATTACCTATATTTTTCCAGGGTACTGACTATTTTACCAAGCCAGTTATCTTTTTAATCATCCCTTCCGAAATGATGCCTTGTCCGGTAATTTTAGGGGATCTCGCCTTAAGAGAAAATTCTTTGTTAATCAACTTGCATAACCGGAGTTTAGTTCGTTGGGAAGGAAAGGAGATGCTGGAAATAAGGTCAATTTAGTTTTTTGTAAATCATATATGAAAACCTAACTCGTCGTGAAAATGCGTCATAACTTTCGGAAATCTATTTTCAAAATATCTTAATACGTAATACTTGAAACTTTTCTTAGAAAATTTTAGAAAAACATTTCTTCATAAAAAAGCTTTCAATCTTACCATAAAATTTTACCATCCTAGCCTTACTTTAATATCTCTATTTCTTAAAATAACTTTTCTCGCGTAAGAAGCAAATAAAATTAAATGACTCAGAAAATTACTCCACTATGGGAAAAGTTTATAATTTATTATAAACCAACTCAGTAGTGGAAAGATAATCACAAATGGTATAAATATATACTATTTGTAAAATAATAGAATAGCCCCATAACGCCATTTTTTGTGTATTTTTAAAGAAAAATACATAACTGATGGTAATCTATTTTAAATTTATGCTACTAATAAGAACGTAAGGTCTTATCATTACCTTATCTTCAACTTATACATTTTATTTTATAATTTTATAAACGTGTCATGTTATCGTTATTCTTTATTTTAATAACTTATCATATTCGTGTACTAATCTCCGTATTGATTTTTCAGAGCCGACCCTCTCTTTACTGCAATTCGCTTATTCCTCTCTTTGTTTTTTGGGTTGCAAATGCTTGTTGCGTGCCGTGCATGATTGCAGATATTTTTGTTATGGTGTTCTGGATGAACCTTATATAATTAAACATAAGTTGTTTCACTGTCGCGGTCGTAAATCTTACAAATATGACTTTTTAAATTATTCATTTTATTCATCTCCTCACTCTCCTCGTTTGAATTCGTTTTTGGACTTAAACATTCAAAATGGGGGGGGAGCTTAATCTTAGCGGGGAGGAATGTAGAGGTGTCTACATTTGCTCCTGTTACACAGTAGCAAATTAACTCTTTTAACGAATTCAAACTCTGACTTAATTTGCAAGTTCCAACTCTGACTCTTAATTTAATGTTTAATCTTAAAATAACTTTCCACCCTCATTATACAAATTATTATATGACCTTGATGTTTTTCAGTTATCATATGAGACAAGTTCTCCATAAAAAACATTAATCTTAGTTCTTTAATCTTAAGTAAACTTATAATCATAATCTTCGGATTTATAAGGTCAGTTCTAACCGTTTTTTAGTCATAAGTGCTTTTTGCTTGCTTCTTACTTAATTACATGAGCATATGAAATAAGGCATGCTTAATTTATAAATCCAATCCCCTAAATATTCATATTACAGTTCGTCTTCGGATACTTCTTCATCGTCTGTCTTTACAAGAAACAACTTCATAAACATCAAATCCCCACTAGGGGTAAGTAAAAGTTCTAAGTAGAGAATGGAAATAATCTTGAGTTAAAATCACTACAGTTTAATTTCCATTTTAGGTTCCATCCTTGGGCACATTTTATCCTTGGTTTCATTTGAATTGGAGTTCATTTGAATTGAAGTTCAACCCGTTCCATCTTTGGGCACATTTCATCTTTGGGTTCGCCAGAACTCATTTCATATCCTTGTAGGGATCATTTATATACACTCACACGCTGGGTTCATATATTCAACCAGAAATGGCCTTAATAGTATTTAAATACTGAAACGGAAATGTATTTGAACATTTAATTCCCTGTATTTGTGTTTTCCCAACACTAGTACCCATTACCTAAATAAGATAAGTTGTTCATTATTGTTATAGACTTTGCCATCGTATCCATTATTGTCATTTGATCATATCATTGTTTGTATAAACGCTGTAGTCATCTTTTAATTTTGGACAATCTATACTTGATTGAAAACCTCCTTCGGTTGTTGTTGTTCTTTCTTTTCTTCAATAAGTATCTACTTATTTGTAACGAAAGTACATACTTCTTAACATTTCATTATTTATTCCTTGGATGACTAATTACGTCAACTTTTTAGTCATACTTCTTAGTTTAAAGTCTACCACTCTGTGAATGGTCTTTATTTAGTCATTCCTTTGTGGACCTTATATCATATTTATTTCAATTATCCCCTTTATCACATGAATGGTCTTAATTTAGACATTCATGTATTATCTCCTCATCGTCATTGCTTAATTACTTGTACATAAATGTAAATCCTGTAGACTCTACATTGTACATAATAAGTGAATAAAAACATTCTTTTTCTTGAGTTTCATTTGCCTTGTGTTACAATGTAATTGTGTGCTATTTTTCCCTCTATTATTCAACCCTCCTTATAAACTTACTGTCTTGGTGTGTTACAACATTATCACCCCCACATCTTTGAAACGCGACCCCTACACAAGAGGAAAGTTCCAGAGACTTGTAACTCTGGGCCGAGGTATCAAAAGCGTATATTTCAGACGAAGATATCCGGCCACCTCCCTGAAACTTCCTGGTACCCGGATTTCCTTATAAATCTTTAAGGTACAATATTTTGTTTGGTTTGTCATCTTTTTATTATAGCAACTAAGCATATATAACTAGTTCGGTATTTTAAGAATTATTGACAACTTCAGAAACCAAATTTCGAACGCGTGAGTGAACCGTTGCTTCACTCACCGTAACATATATATATATATATATATATATATATATATATATAGTATATATATATATATATATATATATATATATATATATATATATATATATATATATATATATATATATATATATATATATATATATATATATATATATATATATATATATATATATATATATATAAATATAAATAAAAAACCTGAGTGCTACAATAATTTGAATCAAGAAAGGCGTGAGGCTGTCTTCCAGGATAGATATTGGGGATACAAAAAAAGACACATACACCTTAATTTATTAAAAAATGGTCCACACCAATTAGGAACCGACCGGATACAAGGAAAATTATAAGGTATTCCAATACTACTTAATTACAAAAAACACGGTAATCCGATACCGATACCACCTACACCGTCACCACTAATACACACGTTATTCCAATTTTAATATCCTACAGCACCTACTAGTTCCACCACCAGGTATTACAATATACCATATATTACAATAAGAATATTCTATACCTACACCAAACCACATATGATATGTATAGACAATAAAATAAAATATAAATTAATGATATTAATAAATGTAATAAATTTCAAAAAAAATGTGCGAAATATTTGTCAATTATGAAATATTAGTTTATTTCTTTTAAAGTTTCAATTTGTCCATATATTGTACCACTCTTATTTTAAAGTATTTCACGTCTTATGGTGGTACCACTTTTATTTTTATTTAAGTTTTATGTTTTAACTTATCAAATATTTTTCTAAGTTTCACACAAATTATTTAGGTTTTCCCAATGTTTTTCTAATTTAAAAAAATGTTCTAAGTTTTTCTTCTCTAACTCTTTGTGTCATTTTCGGTTTGTCTCTTTTAGTTCAAATTATCTTCAATTTTAATCTTTATTTTCCCTTTTACAATTTTCACTTTTCTTTTTAAATCTTTTCAGTTTAAATTTCCAATTGTTATTTTTTCCTTTGCTCAATGTCAATTTCTACTCTTCGGTTATTAATTATTAATGCAGCCCTTTGCCTTTTACGTTAGTTTTATATTATTTAGGTGCACCGCACCATTAAGTTTATTTGGTACCCAAGTACCATAAACGGAGCCACAAGAACAGCCCCCAAAACAGTAGAGCCAAAAATATGGAGCCACAAATAAATCCAGGAACTCCTCCAGACACAAGACAAGAGCAGGAAAAAAAACTGGAATGAAAAAAAATTAAACAAATCCTAACATGAGTCTAAACATTATTAAATACGTAATTAAGTAATAAGTAATTAAGTATCGTAAATTCATAAATTATAACAAAAATACTATCAACTATCATATCAAAAACAATCTTTAACATTAAACATTAACATTTTAAATTAATCTTTAATCATTTCCAAATCAAAACAAAACTCTAACATAATCAAAATTTAAATACAAAAAATTCAAAGACTATTATTTAAATTAAAAAAATTTATAATTAGAAAAGAAAAAAATACAAAATAATACTTAATAGCTACCTGGCCAATAGTGTTGACCAGTTTTTTCAACTTTTCGATTTCTATGGTCCCACAGCAGGCAACAGACCTTCACAACCGTACCCTACCAAACAAGACTGGACCAAAACCAATACTTCAATCTTAAAAACCAAAAAAAATCGACTACTTATAATCCTCATAATAATAGACAATATTAATCAAAATATTAATAACAAGGATAAGAATATTAATCTATTAACCAATAAATCAATTAATCATTAAAAAATAAAAAATACGACAAATAACAATTAAGTACTCTTACCACAGAAATTTAAAGAAAGAGCCTCATTCATCAAAACATCAGAACAAATCCCTTGACACATTATCCAATTCAGTCAGTCCATCAATATTCTTCCCAGATGTTACACGATTCCATAAACGAAATCCTCTTTCATTAATTCAAATCAAAAGCATTTATCAATAATCAATTCATTATTCATAGTTCAAAAAAAATCAAATTAATGCCTTATGCTTTGCTTAAAAATCAAATCGATCTAAATATGTTATTTTAACT